>PVIW01003343.1:0-171864 GCA_004026585.1 Noctilio leporinus
GGCCTGCAGTGGTCAGGGGGTAAGGGGTTGGGGGGAGGGGGGAGGCAGAGGCAAAGAAGGGGAGCAGCTTAGACAAGAACCTAGTATAAAGGAACCATGGACATGGACAACAGGTGGGATTGACTTTGGGGGGAAAGGGTGGGTGGGGAGGGGGACAGAGGGGAGCAAAAAAGGGATGGATGTAATACAACAACAATAACATTAAAAAATAATAATAATAAATAAATAAATAAAAGTGCAAGCTTAAAATCAGAACAAATTTTATGGGAAAAAATCTTTAAACTATAACATTAAAAGAAAAATGAAATATTTTTAAGGGAAAAAAATCTGGTCATGTATTTTTAGAGAGAGATGTATCATGGAACCAAATTAAGGATATTAACATATGAAATAACTCTTCAACTTATGCCATGCTAATATCTAGATATTAAAAGAATGTTTGATGTATAGAAATATATAATTTAGATAATAAAAATTATTTCATATATAAGTAATTTTTAGAGATCATTTTATTTTTGAAAGTTCTAATAGAACTTTAAAAAATTTACCAATATAATGCTATTTGACTCAATAAGTAAATGTCTTATGAATATATATGTGCATGTACATATCTCTGTGTGTTCTGTCTAGTAGCTTTCACAATTACTGTGTTCCAGTTGGGATGATATATTACATATATATCATCATGCTCAATCTCAATATGAGGAGAACTTGGATTTTAATGGTGAAGTGGAATCAAAGCTAAGAAGTAGTTACTGACTCTATTATTCTATCTCTCACAACAGGCTTCATGACACAGTCCTCATTCTACTCCTAATGCTCCAAACCAAGTAAGAGAAAATACCCACATTGAACAATTCATGAAACTTTGTAAATTTTGACTTTGGTAACCCATTCAGTATTTTTGAGGGTTTTTTAAAATTTATATTGAAAGTCACTGTGGATGGAGGCATTTATGTGTATTATGAAAATCACTGCAGTCTAAAATACTATGAAGAAATTGCTGAATTTGACTTGACTTAATCACTGCTTCTGGTTCCCAAATCATCAAATTATTTTAGTAAGACCAATACCCAGTTTATGAGCAAATGTTTTATGAGGACAAAATTTTAATATCCCTGAAGGGCTCACCAGGGGATTTAACATATTTTTAACCATGTCCTAAAAACAGGATCCATTCAAATCTTACTTGCTGGGATGTTAAGCCAAGATGATAACTGAAAAGAAGTACTGAATTTGATGTTTATTTTATATATAATTTTTTATGACATTTAAAAAATAAGGAAACTCCTTTGGATTTCTTTAGTATTTCCACACTCAAAGGTAAATTTAAAAATGAGATAGGTTGACCTCTTGTGATCATTTAAATTCACATTTATTTCTGAAATAAGTAAGAAATCATGTTAAATTATTTAACTATTGTGATCACTAAGTGAGAATAACATCTTAATTTTTTAAAAATACCCTAATCATTGAACTTAAATGATTAAACTCTTACTTGCTTCTAAATGTCTTTGTCTGAGGCCTACTAAGCTTTATAAGGAGTATGTGTACATAATTCTATGTAGCCACTAGCATGATATTCACAATCTTATTGTGTTGATTTATTCAACAAAGACTCAAATAAGATCCAGACTAGAACATGACTAAAGATAAAGATTCATTAGTTACATTTTAAATAATAGGTTAACATGTCTATTAGAAATCATGACAAAATAATCAAGTCCTTTAATATTAAATTTCAGTCATCTTCATCATTCATTCATTTTACAAAGCTTATAAAGAAGCAAAGAAAGTTCCCCTATAAGAAAATCAAAGCAGATACCATATTTATATGTTCATCTAAAACAATGAGATTCAACTATCTTTTAGTCATTGTGGGTTGAAAAATAAACAATATATTTTTCTTTATGTCAAGAAAGTCACATTTTTCTGTGTGTGAGGCAATGCTAAACAAATAAATTGTGATAAAATTTGGTTCAAAATTATACTGTATAATGTATAAAATTTTTAGATTATATGCTGTTAAGCCAATTGCTCTCCAACATTATTTTGAGTATGTGTATGAACAAGGGTCACTGGACAAGCCTGTTCAAAGCATAGTTTTCTATAATCAGAAAGTCTAATTCAGTATCTAGGGTGACAAATCATGCAAGTTTTTTCCTGGGAATAAGAACGTTTCCAAGATGTGAGAATTTCAGTGCCAGCCTTAGATAAACTGGTCACTATCCTGAACTGAAACTAAAGAATGATCCCAAATGATTTTGGGATAGGATACATGAGAACAAATATGGTAGAAGTGGTAGGAGGTGATCAAGTGGTTTTATTTAGGTGAAGAGTAAAATGTTTATATTTATATTCTATATAAATTTAAATCTTCACATAGCAATATCAAAAGAACACTTCGTAATCAAAGATGTTAGAGGCAGAGTTATTAGAAAATAGTTAAAAAAAAAAAAAAAACACATGATGGTAGTATAAGTTAAGGCAGTGAAAATGCCCAAGTGGGTTGGTTCCAGAGATTTTTTTTAATACAAAATATATTTACCAACATTGGAAACTGAGTATATAGGTGGATAAGTCATCATTACTTCATGTTCTATAAGTTGTTTGTGGTATTAAAAGTTGCCATATTGGGGGGAGGGGGGAGGCAGAGGCAAAGAAGGGGAGCAGCTTAGACAAGAACCTAGTATAAAGGAACCATGGACATGGACAGCAGGTAGGATTGACTTTGGGGGGAATGGGTGGGTGGGGAGGGGAACAGAGGGGAGCAAAAAGGGGATGGATGTAATACAACAACAATAAAATTAAAAAAAAAAAAAAGTTGCCATATTACCCAAGTTCTTGGAGACCAGAAGATAAATGATCTTGCACATTGATGAGAAACAGCATGATTAGAGTTTTAAGGACTCCTCTTGCCATCTTTTCAGGGCTCATCTTAGTGGCTGGGCAGAAAAATTTCTGTATCCCTGGTATAAGATCAGATATCTTGGGCAAAGAGATGTTGTTTGAAGAACATGCTCTCACTTACTTATTTATGCTTGCTATATAAAAATCCATAATCAATAAAAATGCTTGATTTATTTAAAACCATAATCAATGACAAAGTATAATATATACAACAATATTTTGAATGACATCTATTATTCTTTAAGCAATTTAGCATAAGTATATTGTGCTATTTAATTTTCATCAAACAATATTAAGTTGATAATGTTTATGTCCTTGTGGCATATATTAAGAAGCTGATGCTCACAGACATCACATAACTGGCCCAAGACTTAGAGCAAATATTAGATTAATGGTTTGAGCCTGTGCCTTGAAATTCCAAAGCATTTGATTTTATAGTCTACAGTTCACTTAAAACTCATTCTCAACCCTGAGATGTAGTTCTTTATACTAAATCCAAATGTATTTCTGCATTACAATGGATCTCAATCTTTAGAGATGTTAAGTATCACCTGGGAGAATAATCAACTTCCAGCTATAATGAAAAAGCTTAGGTAGAGCAATGATTCTGTTGAGAACAATCCAACAGCTGGTTACAATTAGATTTGATGAGGAAAACCAATGAAGATTTAAATAAATTGAGAGATATTACATGATCATAGCTAAGAAGACTCAATATTGTTAGGATGTCAGTTCTTTACAACAATCTATACATTCAATGCAATCTCAATCAAAATCTCAGAAAGTTATTTGGTGAATTCAATTTTTATTGGAAGTTCAAAGACCCAGAGTAGCCAACACAATATCTGCAGAGAAGAACAAGTGGACTGGCACTAGTTAACCTTGAACTACAGTCAAGACAAGACAGCATGGGTGAAAACATATACAAATAGATTCAAGGAAGAGAAGAGACAGCCCAGGTATAGACCTACACAAGTATAGTCAATTGATATTTCACAAAGGAGTCAAAGTAATTGACTTAAGAAAAACTACTTTTTCAACAAATGTTGCTGGAACAGCTAAAATCCACATGCAAAGCACAACAAAATGAATCTAGACACAGGCCTTATACCTATCACAAAAATGGATTCAAAATGGGTTGTAGATGTACATCAATGTAGAATACCAAACAATACAATTCTTAGCATGTAACATAGAGGAGAATCTAAGTAATGAGTTATTCAGTGACTTAGACAAAACACAAAAGGATGATCCAATAAAGAAAAAAAATTAATAATTAGGGCTTCATTAAGTTACAAGCATCTGCTGTTTGAATGGCAATATCAAGAGAATGACAAGGTAAGTCATAAACTGGGGAAAATGTTTTCAAATAACACATATGCTTAAGGGCTCTCATCCACAATTCACAATAAAATCTTAAAATTCAATAGTAAGATGATAAAAACCTGAATTTTTAAAAAAATGGATGCATTATCTGAACAGACACCTCACCAAAGAAAACACACAGACAGCAAATAAGTAAATGAAAAGGTGCTCCACATCATTCATCACGAGAGAATTAAAAACCGAAACAACACCGAGATGCCTCTACCTCTATAAGAATAACCTGCAGAGGTGCTGCTGGTGGTGGTCTGTTTTCTCCTCTAGGTTCTGGTTACATAGTTGATCATTTTGTGACATGCATTAAGGTCTACATTCATAACTTCTAAAGTTGCATGTATGATGCCACAGGGACACAGTTATAAAATGTAAGAGGACTTCAGGGTTGTAGTTTGCTCTGGGAAGAAAGGAGTATCATAAACTGGCTATGAGGTTTTCAATGTATCTGTAGTGTCTTGTTTATAATTTGTCTGATTTATTTAAGGCAAAAATGCTAAGACTGGATATTGTGTAAGCTAATGTTACCTTTGAATTACTTCTTGACTTTTTGAATGTCTAAAATACTTTGTAACTAGAATACTGTGAAAACAATAAACAGAATGAAAAACATTGAGGTATATCTGTTACCTGGAATGCCTGTTAAAAATGCATCCCTGACCTAAGCCTCAGAAAACTTGCAGTTCTTATTAGGAAGTCTGGGTCAAACCTTAAAAATCTACTTATTTTATGAATTACACAAACAATAAACTATTTATAGAGTTTCTGTTTTATAGTCCATCTTAGAGATTAAGAAGGGGTCCAGCTGCTAACATATTTTTGGACCAGCAATGCTTAAGGATCCCTTATGCTCAGAGTCTCTATAATTATCTCTCCTAGGCTAGAGTTAACCTGGGAGATTCAGGAAGAGGAGAGGAAGAATTTGCAGAGAGCTGGATGCATGAAGGGGTAGGTTATTCCCTTGAGGAGAAGAATTCACAGTGATGTTAAAGACAAAAAGGACTTTTTCAAGAAAAATGATTTGTTAGACAAGTGCTTAGGTTACTTTGGAGGGGGATGTCACAGAAATGCAAATGATCATACTCCTAGATTGGCCCTTTCTACCATTGCTTTCTCTCATCTTTTCTTTCTGAGACCACCATTAACGCAGGTCATCATTGCCCTGAGAAATAAAGGAGTGAAACTAAAACATGATGTTTCCCCTGGGTAAAGAGTGTAGCACTCTGAATGCACAAAAGTTTCATGTTTTCTTTACCCCACATCACCACCTCCACTCCCAGTGCTCACTTCCATCCGTGTTCTGCAGAAAGTCACCTCTGTAGAATTGATTATTTGATTGTCTCCAGTTAGACTGGTGTTGGTGTGCAAAGCAAACAAAGATATTTCAAACAAGCAGAGAGTTGTGCTGATAACCAGGTACCTAGGGATTTCATTTTGCATTATTCTGACCATCTTTCATATAGAAACTCCAAGGCCAAGGTCCTCTAATTTCTAATGCTGCAAGTATTTTTAAAATCACACAATAGGTTTAGTGATAATTGTCCTGTCACTTGCTGCCTTATTATTGGGTACATTGCAATGGGAGTGTCATCCTCAAGTCAAAAAAACCCTGTAGGTAAATGTTGGTTACATAGTTATCTTTGAGTACAGATCCCTTTAGAGTTAAATTAACCTAATTATGGGATGGAAATAAAGTACTTTTTCTAAGTTGAGTCTGAGGTGGACCATGAGAGGGCAGTATATTCACAGCTAGCTTTAAAGAAGCTAGGCCATCTGTGGCTTAAGGAATTCATTTTAATTCAGTGTTCTTGTTTCCCTACAAATGCATAAATATCAATTTTTCATGTGTACATTTTTGAATGTATTCATGCATATATTCAATAAATATTTATTAAGCATATACTACATTTAAGGAACTGTGAAAACGAAGGAGGACATTATCAGTGAGCAAAACATGTTCCCTGTACTTGTAGATTTAACAAACATCACACAAAAAATAATTGCATGTATAATTACAAATTGTGATGATCTGCTTATGGAATATAATGAAAGAAACTAAAAGAAACTCATATTTTACTTCAGCTTGGTCACTAACTAGACTTTGTATTATATTGGGTTGGCAAAAATGTCCATTTGTTTTGTTTTGTTTTTTCCTGTGAAATAAAAGACACCTTTTTTTTTTTTTTTTTTTTCCATTTTTACCAGTAACTATTGATTTGGATATTTTGAGTAAGCCAGCTATCTCCTGCATGGTATAATGTTGATTATTTTAAACTATTGCCTTGATTTGATTGCTATTACCTTCAGCTGGTCTACCCAATCATGGAGCATCATTCAGCAAGGAATCTATAGCATGAAACTTCACAGATCACTTTTGACATGTTCCATCAGTCACAGCACCTTCTCCATACACTACACTATCTTTTCTTGTGTCTCAGTTGCGTTTTCAACTTTCTTGAAATAATAAAGTGTAATATGCCAAAAATGTTGAGTATTTTCTTTCATCTTCAATACTAAAATGACTACATAAAAGTTTACCAATTTTTATGGGTTTTTTTAATGCACACTGGTATGACAGCTGTCACAATACAATCTAACAAAATTGTTTCAAATGAAATTAAAGACAACTGAATCCTTTCACCCCTCTCTATCTTCGCAGGTGGAGGTCACCCTCATCTTCCACCTGAACAACTTCTTTTTCCTCCAAACTAGGTTTCCTTGTCTTTCCTCTTTGCATTTTCCCACCTACTGTTCATGTAGCAACCTAATATTTTTCCACATATAAATCCAGTGTCCTATTATATGTAAGACGCTTGGTTATCTTCCTGTGCTATCTTTAAAAAGTAAAATCTATACTCTGCAAATGGCCTATACAGGCATTTGACCCATACAAGTTCTCTCCTGCTCACTCTACTTCTGCCCATGCCTAGTTATTAAGTTATCATTTCCCAGCTTGACCTGGGACTCTTCCAATCTCATTTCTGCTTTCCGAGCTGGGTCCCAGTTAAGTTTTGCCTATATGGAGTGCAAGAGGGACGGGGACGAGATAAATGAGGCAGAAAGACAGATCCTTTCCTGCTTGTTCACACTTCTTATCAGTATCAGTTCACACTTCTTATCAGTTACCACAGTAACACTAACTGGCGGTAGCAACTAGTTCTAACTCCCAGGCCTTATCCATATTTCAAGAACCAGCTTGATGATGCCCCTTGCGGATACCAATACCAGCTCTACAGTGCCTGCCCCTCAGGATCTCAGTTCCAGCTAGACAGAACTCCCGCGCCAAACCCGTAACATGGAAAAACATGACCGCTTTCCTTCCCACGGTCCCAGGAGTAAAAATTGATTTCGACAGTAACTATCTCTGCATTACTCCAGCCATAGCTCTTCGCCTGTTTAATCGTCCACCACCTGGCTAACCGCATTTCAAAATTAATTTGTAATTATTAAAGTAACTACACTGTTTTCCGCCTTCTGGAATGGAACCTGACTGATAAGAGGCATAAGCCCCAAAGGGATTTTGTTTTTTTAACCCTGGGTCTCCTGGGCTGGCTTTTCAGCTATTCCAATCCCAGCTGGACTATCACTACCTGAGAGAAAACTTCCCTAATGACCCCAGGCAATGCAGCTCCCAGCACTCGATAGCTGGCCAGATTATATCCCTTGTTTTATTTTTCTCATTCCCTTTAAGGACTTCAAAAACTATTAATTATTTTACACGTGTTTCTGTTTGTCTCTCCCACAATGGCATGCACGTACAAGGAAAACAACCAAGGCTAGAGAAAGAATGAACTCAAATAAACAGAGGGAACTGTTCTCAGAGCTCAGAACTGTTTTCTCACAAGTTCTTAATTAAACATTCACTGTCCCAGAAACTCCTATTAAATTGTTTTGGAAAGAATCAAACAAATTTGTGGGTCTACTAAGCGAGAAGCATTTGAGTTTGTCATTCCTGGCAGCCGGGAATGTCCCAATTTACAGATGAAAAACCTGGGGCTCAGAGAGGATGAGGAATTTGCCAAGATTGTACAATTAGAAACATTTTAACAATGAGTTTCTAAAGCAGGGTTTCCAAGTCCAGTGTCCAGTGGCAAGAAAGCACGTGTTTCTATGGTTGATTTTCTTTGTTTTCCAAGCAAGAAAGTCAAACTGCTGATGAGCCATAGCTTTCTACCTTCTTTTATATCTTGTTTTAATTTTTAATGTCAAATCTCAGCTGAAATTTTACATATTTTATGAAAAAAATGAAGACTCTATAGGAAAATGGAATCAGATACAATTTAAATAAGTCTCAGCCTCTTACAATTCATAGAAAATCTGAGTGTATCGAATATGTAATTGCAGACAGAGTCACAAACAATCAATAAGAAACATTAAATTGTAATTAGAGTACTTTATATTACAAACCAGGAATTGGTTAGTAATTTTCCCAAAAGTAATATATACCAAGGCCTTTTTGGTATTCAGGCAGCGGGAGTGGAAGGATCATTATCAAAGATAATAGCTTTGAGTCAATAAGCCTAAAAAAAAAAAAATCTTATTTTCCACATTATATGAATGTAATTTAACAACCAAGTATCTTGCACATTGAGTCAGTCAATTGTTTCTCGAATGCTCTGTTTAAAATAATATAATTTGACTCACAAAGTCCCTCCCATAAATTTAGAAAAGGTGATTGATTTTTATTACCTGGAAGATAATATTTACCTGAACCCTTTAAAGGGGAGAAAGGATAGCAATGTTGTGAAAATGATCTTGTACTGAGTTTGAACCACACACTCATATTATTTTTTAAAACAAAAGCAAATCCGTCTTCATTGTTTTTATCAGTGAACTTTGACTTGTTGCCTACTATGTGCTGGCCATGAGCAAAGCCCTGGGGAACCTAAATACAGTAAGTGCCCATCCTTATTTTTCAGGATTTTATAGTGTGGTTGGGGAGGTAGGACAACAAATCCTAAGAGACATAAGATAAAATACAGTTAGACAGTGAAAATAACTGTATGGTACTATAAATATATATGCATGCCACTATCTGTTTATTGAACCCCATACGATGAATCCTGTGTTAACCTATGAGCTTTGAGTAGTTATGATGCATCAATGCAAGTTCATCAACTGTAATGGAACAAATGTACTACCCTTGGGCATGTTAGATGCACGTGGGGAAAGGAGCTACATGGGAGATCTCTGTACCCTCCTTTCAATTTTGCTGTGATCCTAAAATTGGTCTAAAAAATAGTCTTTAAAAAATCACATTTAGAGGAACACTGTCTGTCCAACTATACCACGGTGCATAGAGTCTCTCTGTCCTCACAGATCCACACCCCACTGGGCTCTATCCCGGGAGTCTGAGCTTCAGGGGCTGGATCAGTAGGAGCCCCGAGCAAGAGGAGAGAGGGCAGAGAAGACTTCTGTCCAAGTATGTATCCTTCCAGTCTCCTTGACCCTGAGTGGCCATGCTATGGACTGGCTACTTCATATTGCTGCTGTAGAATTGATTTAGTAACAGTCCACGGTCCCTTTAGGCCTCAGCATGACAAGTGTCACCCAGTAAGGCTACTGCCATGGCATTGTACTGCACCACTTTAGTTTCCCTGAAGCATATCCACATCATTAGAAATACTTATTTTATGAATTCTCTGCAATTATCGAGCATTAGTATGCTGTAAGTGTTCTGTTGCAACCCCTATAATACAGACATGTATAAAGTGACATGGACTCCAAATGAGGAAAGTGAATGAATGGGGACTTAGCATTTTCTGGGGAGTTAGCGACACCCAAAACCCCTCTAAGTATCTATGAAAGAAAGGATCTTGAAGTTTTTAGAGTAGTCTAATTTGGGAGGAGAGGTTGCTAGTAAAATTTAAAGCTAGTGGATAGCTTATTACCAATTACTGGTAGTTTATTTAAAATATAATAAACTGCACTTCCACCATTATAAGAACTAGGTATTCTGTGAATCTGTAGGAAGATTTCAATATTGATATTCTTTTTTAAAGATTTTATTTATTATTTTTAGAGAGAGGGGAAAGGAGAGAGGCAGAGAGAAAGAGAGACATCAATATATGGTTGCCTTTCACCTGCTTCCAGCTACAGACTTGGCTGGAGACCTGGCTTGCAACCTGGTTATGTGCCCTGACTGGGAATAGAACCAGCGACCCTTGGGTTTGCAGGCCAGCACCTTATCCACTGTGCCACCAGGGCTCAATATAAATATTACTGAGCATCATCTTCCAACTGCTTTTCTAAAATAAAATCAATGCCAAGATAAGAATTTGATCATTGTTTCCAAGTTTCCCATTGAAATGCAGTTATCTTTTTACCATCTTGCCAAGAGTGATGGACTTAGTTACAAAACACAACCTAATCCGCCCACTTTTAAGTTTTTTCTCTACCTCTTCATAAAAGAGGCTCTTGTTACAACCTTCGTGACAGGAGGTACCAAAATGACTTCCAATAATCATTTACAATAATACCTCTTACTACGTTCTGAATTTTTGAAAGGAAAACTTAAAAAGGAGTACAAAGCAAGCTAGCTTCGAGTAAATCAGATATTTGTGAATATGGATTCACATAAAAGATAAATTAGAAGGTGATTATTGTCATAGCAACATCTGATATGAGCTGGCTTAAGGCTGAACAGGGTTTCAGAGAATTGGCCACCCCAGTTAGATCCAAGAGGGCATTAATTCAAGGTCAGTGTGGGACAGAGGGAAAATATGTCAGTACTAATTCTGGAAATGGTCTTAACTGAGATAGCCACAAAGAGCACATTTGGAATCAGTTACTATTAGGGAGTAATACAGACAATAATATATTGATCCAAGGTTATAAGGTCCAATCCAGGGGAAAGGATTATTCTCCTAGGAGGCAAGCAACCTACCCCAATCATGGGCAACAGACTGGGGTGCAGAATAAGACATGGCTCCTTGTTGAGGGATGAAGAGAGGGAGGCAGGAGAGAGAGGTGGTATAGTTTCTGGACTAAGTAGTAGACAAGCAAACTACTCAGGGCCAAAGAATGATGACAGAAATCTCCAATGCATTGCTGGTCTAAGATTGAGGCAGAGGAGTAAAATAAAAAAAAGTAAACATTGGTTCAATGTAAAAGACCATACTCTTCTCCAGGCTCAAGACCTGAATAAGTCAAACATAGATTTGGTTTTCAGTAAAGGTTGGGATGAAAAACCAATGTCTGGGCATACTAGAGGCAAGACCCATAAAAATGCATAATGAGGCAGGGATCACAAAAGGAGTCTATAAAAATGCCTTCTGCTTCTCTGATACTGGATCCAAGAAAAGAGACAAGGCCCAAGTTTCCAAGAAGGGGAAATGGTACAGAACAGTAAATGCCACCGGCAAATATATCACCTCATGTATTTGTAGGCAAGTACGCCTAATAATTCTGCTGAAAATGCATTTTAAATATTTAATACATCCAAAAGATAGGACATTTTATTTATATGATATTCCAGAAGGCAGTGATTTAGAGCCCTTTAGAATGGATGGGAGATTACCAAGAATATCCAATGCACAGAGTCACAATGGGACAAAGAATTGCTCCCCAAAACAATACTCCTGCTTATTTCTTGTGGAGGTATTATATCCACAATTCGGTCTTCTTATTCTGGGCACAGCATTACAAGTGAAAATTATGGTCAGAACAAACAAGTATCTATTTTTAAGGACACATGAAAGATATCTTTTAATAAAATATGGCAACAGAAAGAATGAAGTGAAATGACTGACTCTGAAATAAATTATGCCAAGCACAGATATGCAAACTCCTTTTCTAAACATAGGCAGACATACTCAAATTAAATGACAAATGACAGCTATTAACAAATTGTAAATCATATGCACTATGAATTCAATCCCTCTTTATCCAGTGCTTTTGAGTCCTCGTAGCTGTGGGAAATGTCTCCACTTTGATAGTATTCCCATACTCATCTTCCTTTCAGAAGCCTTTCTTTCTACATTCACATTGTTTGTGACCAGTGTCACCTGCTTCCTCTATGGTGAATATTTTTATGAAAGTCCGTATATCAATCACAGAGGATTCTCAGCCTTTCCAAAACCTTGAAGACTCAAGTTTTGAGTACTTGTAACAAGTGCACAGGCTAGTCAGCAATGTTTTCATAACTCCAAGTGTCCCTGCCATAGTCCACATATGCAAATATTCTTAAGAAACTGGTTTGCTCCCTCCAATCCTCAGTCCATTCATCATATAGTTATCAGATAACAATTCTTCTATATTGTGTATTCTTTCTGTCTATGCTCCTGCATGCAAAGTGTGTGTTTCATGCATGTTATTTCACCATGGTAGTTCCAGTTTTCAGATCTATACAGTGGGACAATAATTATATTTAACTCATATGTTCTGTAGATAACATAGAGTAAGAAGCCCTGGCTGGTGGCACAGTAGATAAGGCGCTGGCCCGTGAACTCCAAGGTTGCTTGTTTGATTCCCCAGCCAGGGCACATAACCGGGTTGCAAGCCAGGTATCCATCCAGGTCTGTAGCTGGAGGCAGGTGAAAGGCAACCATACATTGATGTCTCTCTCCCTCTCTGCCTGTCTCCCTTCCCCTCTCT
Source organism: Noctilio leporinus (assembly GCA_004026585.1). Lineage (NCBI taxonomy): Eukaryota > Metazoa > Chordata > Mammalia > Chiroptera > Noctilionidae > Noctilio > Noctilio leporinus. The sequence goes on from PVIW01003343.1 coordinate 12,883, forward strand.
CTAAAAATAATAAATAAAATCTTTTTCAAAAAAAGAAATGTAAAAAGAGAATCATAACACCTAAGAAATGAAAAATAAATGTTAGCTGTTATTGTTGCCACACACATTAAAACAGAGTCTGCAGAACCCCTAGAACAGGTATCATTATTTTATATTTTAATGTTCAGCATGTGTATATTCTATACACAGCAAACAATGGAAATAATATGCTGAGCAGTAACTAGTGTGAACCACTGATATTAAGATAGTTTCACGATGAACTCTTGCTACAACTTCAGTTCCACTGATAGACAATATACTACATTTCGGAGCACTTAAATGTTAAGTGCATCACATATATCATTATCACATTTAATTCACACAATAAAATGTGAGACAGATGCTATCACTATACCACTTTTATACATTAAGAAGTGGACTTGCAAATCAATAAAATAAAATAACATAGAGCTAGTTTGAATTAGAACTTCTATTTTTATAATAGCATACTAGTCTAAACCACATTAACAATGGGTGCATGGATAACTTAAAAATAATACTTAAGTGCGCCAAAGCTCTTTTACAAGCTAGAGAGAGCTTTCAGAATGATTTTCAAACTAAGATATCCCAAGAGTCTATAACGCCTCATCTCGTTTGGGGCAATCTTATTCCCATGGGTAGCGTCAGGGATTTCAGCTAGAATTGAACCCTTTCTTGTATCCAGACCTGTTGTTATCTTAATCACATCAACAGAGCTTCCTCAAAAGCACCTCATTAGGATAATCAACCAGTTTCTTTTTTTCAATATTTAAAACCAATATTTAAAGAAAACCAGTCCTTTTCAATTTCATTTAGAGAAGACATTTTCTTCTTTTGTGGGCACAAGTTTCAGACTAATAATTTTCATGTGTATTTTTTCTCTCCTTAAGATGAAAAGTTTGTTTTCATTTCTGTTTTAATTGCCAATTGTGCACCCTCAATCCTCAATCAACAATGTTGTCATGAATCTAATCTTGTCTCATGAGGATAAACTTGTATAGTTGGTAACATCATTGAGTTGATTAATAAGATAGCTTGCACAATTCTAGCATAATCTAAGGAACTGAAAGTTAAAGAAATACAATGATTGTTGTTCAAGAATAATTGTGCTTTAATTACTCTATTCTTTACAAATAGAATGTGGTAAACACCTTGTACCCCACCTGCTGTTCTATATATGCTCTCATGTAATCTTCTCCCCTTAAGTGTATCAATTCATTTCTAACTAAGGAAATACAGCAGAAGTGTAAACCAGCTTGTAAACCAATAATGTATTCCACATTGGGGCCTCACTCCATCTTTAGTCTTCTCTAACAGGGACCATTCACAATGGGAAAAGTCCATTATCTTGTGAGGCAGCTCTGGAGAGAGGCCCACAGGGTGAATGGCCAAGCCTTCTGACAATCATAACCATGACTTTGTAAGTATGCTCTTCACCAGTCAAACCAGCAAATGTGACCTTTTGAGAGACTTTGAGATAAGGATGACTAATTAAGCTGTCCTGGGACAAGCCACCATGTTTCAGGGCAATTTGGTACACAGCAATAGACAACAGACACAAAGGACATGACTTAGCCATGCTTTTGCAATGCATTCTTCACAACCACCAGATTATCAAGTCTCTCCATCAAAATTATTTTGTTTTCCTCTTAAGCAAAAGAGAAGAGCCAGGAAGGCATAATACAAAATACACTGGACTTGGAGTCAAGGCTCCCCAGTGACTCTTGGCTTTCCATTCTGCCTTAAATCACATCATGAGTTTCCTCAAATTTTGAACTTCGGTTTGCTCATCAGTGAAATAAGGATTTGGGTGTTTTGGACTACACAGTGTCTAAAGGCTCTCATGTTGTACTGAATCCCTTTTCTTATACCCACTATGATCTCATTGCCTTACCTCCTGATATCCCAATGAAACAAAAGGCAATGTTTTGACCATGAAGAATGGTGTGGGTTGGGGAAACCAGAGTAAGAAAGCAGACATTCAACCAAAATATTTGACCATATTTCAATGTTTATAAAGTTGGAAGGAATACGTTATTAAAGGAAGAACTTCAATAGGATTTAGCATCATAACATGAGTTTTAAATGCTGAAAGAGAAAGAGACACTCATAAAGGCAAAGAAGTGAGCTTTTATATAAGGGTATTTACTGAGATGATGTGAGGAGTGAGAGTGACTATCGTTTAATACTGAGAAGTGAAGAACATGCTAGAGAAAGATTATTCAGCCTTGCCACAAATTTTACTGGATGCTTTGCCAATATCATATTCATAAGCCAGAAGACAACTCAGTAGCTGCAGAATGAGATGGGACAATGTAAATTGAACTCTAAATTGGCATTTTGAAAATATAGGATGAAATATAATAATTGGCCCTATCAAAGTCTGTCTGTAGAGTCGGCAGCTAAAACACAGAGATATCAGGGTAATATTATAAATTTTCAGTATTCAATCACTTTACTTCCTTTTTAAAGAATTACCCTCAATGCTGAAGCATACCTGACTATTTGCCTTCATTGCCATTATTACAAAGCATTAAAAGGGCTACTTGCTACCATTTTATTTGTGCTTTGGAAATCTTGACATTCTCAGCGTGCCCTGTCACATCAGGACTCCCCTAAAGAACGAACACCAGGATAGAAGAAAATGACTTCTTAGTCATATTCTTTTGGCCTAGTTGTATTGCTCTCACTCTTGTTGTTGTTGTTACTGTTGTTGTTCTTGCCATTTTATCTTCTCTTCCTGTCTAAACTTGAGAGATTACCTACAGTACTGGTCATCGATAAAATGTTTCCAGCTAATTGCCAGTTGACTTGAGTCCCCTCTTTCACAAACAGTGTTTCCACAGATTTACCCAATGGTAATGATGCTCAGTTATAAAGCTTCCACTTTTTGTGTTCTTTCTTCAACGGATATCTCCATCCATTACAGCCAGTTTCAGGATTTGCCCCTGAGCACCGGTATTCCTGGTGTCTTTGGTTGCATAGCAGTATTTCTATTCCATGCAGAAATACGAGCATTTGCTTTCTCTTTAAATAAAAGAATTACAAATAAGCAATGAATAACTATCTCCACAACCCCCACTAGGAACCAGAGGGCCAGAACTAATAAATAACTTATCATGTTGGTTTCTGGCTTGGTCTCTGCAGTACTAGGCAATTTCCCCAACCTGCCAGATGGAAATAATTCAACATTGTGTTAATGAGATAAACACCAAGGGAAGGACACTTTTTGTTTTTTTTTTTTTTTAAATAAAAGAGAAATAAGGAAGAAAATAGAAATTAGAATAAATATGCATTTAAAAAAAATACGGTGATAAATACTCATGTTCCTTCCCATGATATGAGATACATGCGGGTATCACTGCCAATTAGCCTGGAGTGCAGGGGGGTTAAAATATCAATACGTGTCAGAAAGGCATGCGCAAAGCCCACTTCCTGTTGAGCAGGGATCCTGGTGAATGGTTTTCTTCCTCTGGGGGACTTGCTTTGCCCAAGTCACATATTTCACAGTTTACTTGGTTATTGAATTGAATGCATTCTGTTAGATTGCTATGAAAACCATGTTGAGGTTTAAATATCCTTTCTTAGCAGCTGAGACTTGAACATTTTTTTACTGGAATAGGGTGGCAAAAATGCTCAATTAAAATTCTCTACCTATTCACATGAATACCCCTTGTTAAAAATGATCTTACCAGTTTCCCTGAGGAAATGTGAAAGAAAGCAGTCAAAAAATGGTTTATAGCAACTGCATTAAGGAAAGATAAAATCTGAGGTGAGAGGCAAATCACCCTTTTCAACTTAAGATATTGGAGTATACTTTGAAATACCACCTTACCCATCTCCTCCATAAACTGGAGGGAGGAAAAGGTCTAAGAAGTATAATGAAGTAGTGTTTCATAAATAAGCAGATTTTGGAGGAAAAAAGAAGGCAAGAGAGGCTATTTACCCCAAAGCCTAAATGAGCCCAGATCTATAGTGCAAAGGAAAAAAAAAAAACACTGAATATCAAATAAAATAAACTCTACCTGACTCCTGGGAATACATATTTGTACCCATCACATGAAGGAAATGAAAAGCAATCATTTCTCATGATAGCTATGGAGGGAGAAAGATCATGCATACAACATGTAGATGAAAATTTTGTTTTTAATAGGACAAGTCCTATAATGTGGCTTCAGCTACTCTTGCTTCCCTAAGTGGGAAGAATGGGCTAATTTGATTATGTTTTGGCTTGCATATTTCTGTTTGCAGCACGAGGGGTTAAAGGTTAAAGGAAGCATACCCTCCACACCAGCACTTAGACCCTCTGTTTTGGGAAAGCTTGGGTGGTGAAATAGAATGCGAAAGAGGTTACCAAAATACAGCTGCATCCGAAATCTTGCCAAGAATGGAGGGTCCACCAGGGGGCAGAGATGGTAGGAGAGTGAAGCTAAGCAAACCATAACAGACTAGATACAGTAGAATTAGCTTTTAGTTAAAATGATTAATTTAGCCTTGCTTAAAAGTCATAGTGACACTGAGAGCCTGGCCAGAATGCTAAGAGTGAGCAGAGAGAGGGCAGGGAGCAGGAGGGGCAACTCCAGGAGATCCTAGGCTGCTGCAGGCAGTGGGCAGGGCCACAGTGTCCAGGTAACCAAGTTTGACCTTGTGAAGATCCCACCCCCCACCCTCACCACATACAGGGTGTCTTGCTCTTAAAGACAAAGCCTCAACCCTCAACAAAATGGTGCAAGAGGAAGCTTGGCAGTAAGCACACTCAAGACTAGCAAGATAACTGGATAGGGGGAAAAGCCCTCCTACCCCCTTCCAGTACCTAATTGGGGGTGGGAGCAATGGAAGGCAGACACATGTGCCACAATGGAAGCCAGGAAAGAAAGAGATGTTCTGACTCATCTGACAAACAAACTGGCTGGTATGTTCAGGAGACCTTCTGTCCCTGGAAGTTGCATGGCTGATGGCTACCCTGGCTCCACACATGGGTTCCAGGAGGGAGCCTGAGGACTGATGGTGGCTGAAGAAAAAGCTGAGCTGCATGGGTGATCACTCAGTGGCTGCCTACAGTTGCCAAATGATAGTCCTTTAAATGGGAGAAAGAACTCTGGACCCTGCCTTTGGTTTTGTTCTGACTAAGGCTGGCTGGGTTTTCCTCTAGGTTTCCCAGAGTAGCTGGGTTTTGAGACAAGAGTCCCATTCTCCCAGATTGTGCAGCATTTGAATAAAAGCCTTTTTCTTTCTCACCAGACTCTGTCTCTAGAATTTGTCTGTTGGAGGTGGCAGGCAGATAAACCCCCAGTTTAGTATGGTAACAATAGCTACAACTGGAATATATGTAGTCATGTCCTAGGGCTTGCATGCCTGCCTGTAAAGTGAACTTCAAAAAGTATATTTTGCATAAGTAAGATAACAGAAGATTGTAGCCTGTTAAGTATGAAGTGTATAGTTTTGTTCTTTTCTCTCGGTTGTCAAGAATATGTTACTGACTCCCAAGATGTCTTACAGACCTTTCTTTCTGTTTGAGATCACCTGGTCATAGTCACATAGACCCAAGAGCTGAATAAATGAAATTGCTAAAGCTTGCATAAAATATGACCTATCAACACAGAACAAGACTCTGAACATCTTACTCATATTGAAGCATGATTTTTGCTCTATGAAACCTCTTGTTTATAAACCATTGAAGAATTCAGGCTTTTGAGCAGTCACTTTCCATTCTCCTGAGTGGCACCATTTATATAAAGCAGCCAATAAATTTTCTGTTCTCAAGTAACTATGTTATCTTATATTTCCCCACTGCAAAGTCAGGTATCAGTTCTCACTGACTCCCTGTGCACACAGGTGGGCATGAACTCTCTTTTGTCTTACTTGGTTTCAAGAGAGAAAGTTGTTTCTAAGTTGAGAGAAGCAAAATGCATCTTTTTCATATTCAATGAAATTTGTAAATATGTAGCAGAATGCAGAATGAAGAAAATACATGATTATTATTCAGATAAGTAATCAAAAGGAGTGTCTGTTGGATCACAGGAGCCAATGTCAAATCAATTAAAAGCTTCTCTTGTATTGAGACTAACCCTGTTGACAGAGATCTGCATGGTTGGACACTGGAATCTGGAGAGTTGTGATAAATTTTATATTGAAGTATGACACATTATCATGGAATAAAAGATGACTCCATAGATTCACCAAGCAGCTAAGAACAAAAGACACGATTAGCCATCATGATCTTACAATTTTCGTTTGGAAGTTAAGTTCATTTCCTTTCTATTTTCTTTCACTTTCCACCAGCACAATATCTCACACTGCCTGGAGTACAACTTGCATTAGAACCCTAGGAACCTGAAGCTGCATTTCCAGTAACCCTAGATCACAAAGACAAGGGAGATTCTTTAGACAGAGTTCCCCACTGTGAATCTTTATTAACTCAGAGGCAATGCTGGTTTTGATGGGCTTCTTTTCACCAAAGGATTCCTGCACCTTGACTTCAAATGCATTTCACTCACAAATCCTGCCCTTTTGGATGCACTGCTACTGACAAAGGAAGCAGTTCAGGAGGTGCAGACCCTCTCTGAGTCTGCCTGGATGCATCTGAGCTGACAGCAGGATCTTAGCCAAGTGAATAAGTCTTGAAGCTGTCCTGGCCATTCTAAAGCTTTCCAAATGATGGGGAGGTCTAGCTCCTCCCTGGGAAATCAGGTTTCTATCATCAGCCAGACAGGTTCTTAAGAACCACGGAATTCAATGGATTCTGGAATTGGAAAGCAACTTTTGTCTTAAAAATATTCTGTAATATGTGTTACACAAATAACTTTTTACAAATGATGGTGCTTTTAAAGTAAAGCTATGCATAATACTACCAAAGTAACTTAACCATTTTTTCTTTTTCCCACTTATTTTCAATCTTCTATAAAGTTTACTCCATTTTAAAGAAGCATTTTAATGTAGATACAGTGTTTTACTTAGTTCATTTTATTTCAGCTTATGTCTTAATTATATAGCATACACTTTACTAAAACAATCTCCCATGAAATAGAATTTAGGTGGTTTCTAATCTTTTATTACTAATAAATATTTTGCATATGAATATCTTTATGACTATAAATCTCTACTTACTTCCTTAAATTAAATCTAAGGGCCCACATAATCTTGACAAAATTGAGAAATTGCTTTCTAAAATATGTACACTGGTTGCTAGTAATATATGATGTTATCAATTTCAAGACAGAGACATATTTTCTATATCCTTCTTACTGATCCTTTCCAACAATATTATTTTCCTTTTTTTAAAGATTTTACTTATTATTTTTAGAGAGAGGGGAAGGGAGAGAGGCAGAGAGGAAGAGAAACATCAATGTATGGTTGCCTTTCACCTGCCTCCAGCTACAGACATGGCTGGAGACCTGGCTTGCAACCTGGTTATGTGCCCTGGCTGGGGAATCAAACCAGTGACCTTTGGGTTCACAGGCCAGTGCCTATCCACTGAGCCACCAGCCAGGTTATTTTCTGATAATTAACTATTCTGCTATCAAGTGATTACGTTATGTTATAGTTTATTAGGAAATTATCCAATATATTTGGCATATAGTAGGGACTCCATAATTTTAAATAAAATTAATTTGAGTCCTACTGGTAGGGAATAAAATTCTGCTTAAAATAATAAGTTTATTGTAATTTTTAACTTAAAAAAATAAAATAAATTACTCTGTATCATTGGAGTTAATATTTACATATGTCAAATCTTCAGAACAATTGCTCCCACTCTCTATCCCCTGTTCTATACCACAATCTTTGTTACTGTTCAGAAAAGCCTCTCCTGTAGAAGTCTAGAAGGACCTGGTCCTAGGAATAGTCATCAGAAAAGGTCAAGAGAACAATACTAGGTCCATCTGTTTATTATCAACAAACAGCATGGACTACAGCAGAGGCAGCTAACATTAATCAGTGTTGCAGAGGGATTCAGATCCATTTATATAGGCGATATAGTTTACATAACTCTGTGCATTAAAACTTTCAGATTAACCACAGCACAAGCTACTCAAGGTATCAATATATCAAAAAATGTCCTTGTTTTCCAGGTAATATCTTCAAAATAAAAACAGCGAAATAACTACTGATAGGGTTGGAGGGTGGCTGGAGGTGGAAGTTAGCCCGTTAAACCAGACTGTAGTTGAGTAAACAAAACCTTTGGCTTAACGGCCAGTTCTGTGTCTTCTTCCTGTTTTGGCAACAGCTTAAGGTAGTCTGGGTTCTCTCATCTGCTTTTGATTCTCCACATACCTGATCTCCTTTATGAGTCAAACTGAAGGTCTTTAAGAGGTCATACATAACTCAAGGTCTAATTATGGAGAAATGGCAATGGTAGAATGGCTTTCTGCTTATTCTTTATAATATCACTAAGCTACCTCTCTAACACCATTGCTTTTATTATGCACATCTAAATATGAGTGTATAGATAGGTAGATATTTAGATATAGCGATATAACATTTGTCACTCAGTATTTTATTACTTCCTACTATTTCATTAGGTCTTCTGCCTCATCCCCCACCATCACCCAGGAAAATGGACTTGTTCTTCTCCATTGACCAAGAGGTTGGGGGATCAATTTTTCAGCACCTGAAGGTCTTCAAAGCCAATAGGCACCATTTCCAGCCAGGCAGGTAATTATAGTCAGCTCCAGCTAGGCTCTCCTAACTGAAGGTTGCTGATCTTGCAGCGCAAAAAAATATTTTCAGCTGCGGACAATTAACAAGCTCAGTAGACCAGGCAGAAGTGCAGTCCTCTTCTGCACAATTCTGCTGCCAACACTACTTTGACAGCTATATAATTACATGGACCATAAATTACGCTCCATAATCACCTTGTTTATAATTTCATTCCCTGTAAATTAGTAGTGTAATGAAATGAGATTTCGTAACCACCAGATGCATAGTGAGCTGCTCACCAGAGACTCTGGCAATGGCTAAGAGACAACCGGTTCCCAAGGAGTGAGATTTGGGTGGACTATTGTTTGCCGGTCATGCCATTGGCAAGTGATCCAATGCACCAGGCTTGGGACTGCCAATGACATTCAGGCAGTTCCAGGACAGAAGCTGTATGAAACGCCAGTAACTGTGAGAAACATGGCACCCTGTTTGTAAGAAAATCTTTGCTTATTTTATTTCATGTACATCAGCTCCATTTACCCATGTTATATGTTATGTAATATGTGCCCATAGAAACTCCTCAAGAGTCCATCCTAAAAGTAATGATCATGGGCAAATGTTCCATAAAGAAACTATTTGTTCCACTGGGTAAATGAGTGGTCTGTTTTGATAACATGGGAATATGGTAAATGAGCAAGAAATATAACCACATTCCCCAAGGTTATTTTCCCCCTCTATGTGGAAATTATGTTTTCAAAATCCTTTGTATCATTCTCAGTTACTGCGAAAAAGAAATAAGAATGGAAGTAATAAAAATGCTGATTGTCTTTGTTCTAGGTTCTCACAAGTAACCCAACTTCTGAGACATGACTCCCTACTATTTCATAATAAAACAGTGACAAATTATAGTTTTTAGAATCGATAGCATCCAACTGGGAATTATACATTTTTACAGAAAAAAAAAAAAAGAAATGAACAGTTGATAATTTCTGTCTTATATTCCAAAGCCCAGACAAGTTATTTGCAAGAGATTTATTAGAATTTGAGCCATTACTGCTACAAGAATGGTGCTGCAAGGAAAAATACAAATTATCTGCCACTGCTCCTAACAGAACTGGGAGGGGGAAAAGCATGAATCTGGAAGCTTTAATTACTCACAGAAATGTGAGTTGGTTATGCAGTACCTACTTTAATTACCATCTGATTAAAATTAATCCTAGGTAAAAAAGGAGAAAGAGGAATAAGGAAACGGCTGTCTAAAGGTTAATGTTCCAAATGCAGGCATGTAATGGACAAAATGTCTGCTTGAATGACTTGTACTGTGAGTGACTATCTGAATTGGGAAATAGGCTTTTAGATATTTGGTGTTTTGATATGTACTTTTGCATTTTCCAAATTTCTGGGAGAGTTGCATCCTTCATTCTTCTACCAGAGGCATCTAACTAGGGCAACATTTTCCTCCAGTAGAAGCATTTCAAGTGAAATAAAATTATTCCAAAGTTTTTGGAGGCATGGCTGAGACTTTAATACCAGTTCTCAAAGGTTATTTCCTTCGGTGACAAACCTAGAATGTAAGTCAACAGCAACTAATTTATTTTATAATATTTCTACAGTATGATATGTGAAGTGACTTTTTCAAAAATGGAGGACCCTAACAAGATCATTAGATTTTGTAGAAATTGATCATTAGGGTCTTCTTAGAAAGTTAATGCCTGAAAAGCTGAGGTGAATATGTAGGGGCATGTGTGTGTGTGTGTGTGTGTGTGTGTGAATGTTCACTCACATTACCTGCCTTGATGGTAGGGGTCAGGCAAGCCTGAAAATACCAGCAACACAACAGGTGAAATACTTCCTGATCAATATAGAGAGCTTAGAAACTATCTACCTTTTATGTAGGCAGATGATTTACAATTGACATGCCATTGACAGGTGTTGAACTTTGAGTTGGCTTCACCTTTGAAATAATGTGCTTACTCTCAAACAACAGGGTACTAGTCAAGAAATAAAATAAATTGTTAATACAGGTCTTGAAATTGCAACTTTGGTTGCCATTACTGCCGTTAGACCTAAATGAGAAATATCTTAATCGATAGGAGTTCTCTCACTACCATAATAATAGCTGAAATTGTAAGTTGTTAATTATATTTTGGTGGCTGAAAAAATGGAATATTAAATAAAATTTCATAGAACCACCTCCTCATACAGTTAAAGGAAATAAACACAAAAATTATAATAGCAAAAATAAACTGGTGTTATTCAATCTCGTGAAAGGGCTAACTTTTATATCACAAATAAATCAAAAATACAGTATACAACAAGTGGGATTCACTTTGGGAGGGAGTGGATGGGTGGGGAAGGGGACAGGGGAGTAAAAAGGGAATGGATGTAATGCAACAATAAAATTAAACTTAAAAAATACAGTATAACAGCAAAAGAATAAGGAGGTAAAAATTAAAAGTAGGCAATAAGAATCCAGAAATGTCTTCCTCCATCAGTCCAGTACCATATACCCATACAATCCACACACCTCCACCAATCACCACCAAACATCAGCATTGTGGGGCATAGGGGAAGTGAGAAATTAAAAGGAATTTTACTAACCTGGGATGTGTCCTTAATAAGTGGTTTGAAAAAAAGGGTGGTGAGGTGGTGGTGGGCCAGATGGGAAGGGAATAATGTTGGAAGAGGAGGGAAAAAAATTGAATGCACTGCCTTGTTAAAGTGACCTGTGAGAAACTAACATCATTAATAGAATTTGTCACTTAGTTTCCTTCTGACAGGGAGAAAGGTAACAATGCTAATTATCCCCAATTATTAAATAATTTATAATTAAATATTATTTAATTTTTTAAATTAATAAAATAAAAAACAATGTAAACTCCTAGAGATATCTGTTGCTAAGGGACAAGCCCAGTGTCTCAAGTGAAGTCCATTTACTCAGTATGTATCAGGAATAATGAATGACATAGCAAGAGATGACATGGGTCATCTTTTATTCCCCATTGCACTGGCTTGGAGGATAGGAATGGATGCTACGTGAACTCAAATATTAGTATTATATTAACCGAGGGAAATATTACAAATTGAAGCTCTTCCATTCCCAATGCCCACGATACTTTATATGACTCAAACAAGTCCATTTAAAATTTAAAATATGAGAGAGCCCTGTAAAACCTTTTACTGACCCACCTCCACCATTAAGAGTTGATATAAAATCAGAACATGGAATACTAAACAGAATATACAACCTTCAATCTTCGATCTGAAGCTCTGAAGGGAAAACCAAAATACAGTTCACCTAATATTACAAGGGAGCCAAAAGTAACACACTGACACTCACAAGACATTCAGCCAAATACAATGTCCAGATGAAGCAGCCTACTTAACAAATATTCTAGAAGGATATGATGGGACAATACAAAATTACTAGAGCAAATAATGATAGGATGGAAATGGTGAAATAAAAAGAAAAGAATGGGGAAAAAGGAGACTTATTTCTGGGGAAAAATGTATTTCAGAGAACAAAATAAAAATTTCCACCATACACTATGGAAAACAGTATGGGGTTTCCTTAAAAAACTAAAAATGGAACTGCCTTTTGATCTAGCAATTCCACTACTTGGACTATACCCAAAGAATCCTGAAACACCAATTCATAAGAACCTATGCACACCTATGTTCATAGCAGCATTATTTACAATAGCCAAGTGCTGGAAACAGCATAAGTGCCCATCAGTGGATCAAAAAACTTTGGTACATTTACACAATGGAATTCTATATAGCAGAAAGAAGGAACTTGTACCCTTTGCAACAACATGGATGGAACTGGAGAGTATTATGCTTAGTGAAATAAGCCAGTCATATGATCTCACCCATACGGGACAATAATGAGCAAAACTAACAACAAGCAAAACAGAACCAAGTATATGAATACAAGGAATAGGCCTTCAGTGGTCAGGGGAAAAGGGGTTGGGGGGAGGTGGGAGGGGGGAGGCAGAGGCAAGAAAGGGGAGCAGCTTAGACAAGAACCTAGTATAAAGGAACCATGGACATGGACAACATGTGGGATTGACTTTGGGGGGAATGGGTGGGTGGGGAGGGGGACAGAGGGGAGCAAAAAGGTGATGGATGTAATCCAACAACAATAAAATTAAAAAAAAAATTTCCACCATAACTTCATACTTTTTAAGGCATTAAGGAAAATCACAAAATATGTAGAACTATATACAACAATGAAATGTTAAGTTACCAATGTGATATTAGAATACAAAGAAAGCAATTTGTTCACAATAAACTATACCAGAGAAAACTGATACATTAAAATAGAAATGACAGGGTAGAAAGGGACAGGTATTAAAATATTACTGCAGGTGAAGGTAGAAGTCTGGGTTACCGACTAGGCCTCCATTGACACCTGAAGGTGGGATAGTCCTTGTTGGGCAGAAGTGGGAGTTCTGGTTCTATTCATTGTCCCAAGGACACCATGGTGGTGTCACCTCAGTACTGCTAGGCAGTAGTGCTGATTCTCTCCTGGGTCACTGCTGTCATCGGCCTGCTGGGAAGGTGAGGAATTCCACACAATTACCAGATGGAGGCCAGGCTGCCCAAGTGATTTCCACTAATACCAAAGGATCAGTGACTTGTTACTGGTCAGTAAGGCTGCAAGCATCAGTTCCTTAAATGATTTTCTATAACCATCCTAGTGGGGATACAGAAGACCCTCAGTATAGCCTAGTAGTGAGGAAGATCTAAGGTCACCCACTTGGCCTTTGCTAACATGAGTGGGATGGGTCCATAGTTCTTCTGAGATGGTTGCCTGGAATAGAGAAGTTATGGTGGAAAAGTTTTTCTGGTTTTGCCAAGCTGCTTCCTTCCTGTCCTCTTTTTGCCTGTACCTGTGCATGTTTCCAGCCATATGACTTCTTCAGCTCCAAGCCTGGGGTGTAGGAGACAAAAGTCATACCATGTTGCTTATTGGGCCCATGTTCCCTAGACAGTTTGCCTTCTCTCCTCCTTTTGGGATCTTCTGATGTTTGTTTTCTATATAATGTTGTTTGGAGCTGTTTTTAGTAGAAGGGACAAGGAAAAGTATATATTCTCCATCTTTTTGGAAGAACTATGAATATATTTTTGAAAGATTAAAAGTGGATGGAAGAGTGGTAATGAATTTAAATTAGTAGGGAAAGCCAAAATTCAAATGCTTGCAGTGGTTTCTAACAAAAAGTAAAATATCTGGGTAAGGTACCGGCCTGTGAACCCAAAGGTCGCTGCTTCGATTCCTAGCCAAGGAACATAACCAGATTGCAAGCCAGGTCTCCAGCCAGGTCCATAGCTGGAGACAGGTGAAAGGCAACCATAAATTGATGTTTCCCTCCCTCTTTGCCTCTCTCCTTTCCCCTTTTTCTGAAAATAATCAATAAAATCTTTTTAAAAAATAGTAAAATATCAAGTACTGGGAAGGGTGTAGACAAGAGCCTCTGTAAATCTCATACCCTGCAAGTGGGAATGCAAAATGATGAAGGTGTTTGGAAAGCTTTTTGCCAGTTTCTTAAAAGTTAAACATATGCCCCGGCTGGTGGCACAGTGGATAAGGTGCCGGCCTGCACACCCAAAAGTTGCTGGTTCAATTCCCAGCCAGGACACACAACCAGGTTGCAAGCCAGGTCTCCAGCCAGGTCCTTAGCTGGAGGCAGGTGAAAGGTAACCATACATTGATGTCTCTCTCCCTCTCTGCTTCTCTCCCTTCCCCTCTCTCTAAAAATAATCAATAAAATCTTTTAAAAAAAGTTAAACATATACTTATATGACCCAACAATACTATTGCTACAACCTTTGCTCAAGAGTAATGAAAATACATTTTCATACAAAAAAAAATGTCTGTGTGAATGCAGATGTCCCTTTGTTTATAATAAAAGACAACTTGAATATTCATCAAGTAATAAAATTAATTATAAAATTATAGTACATCTAGAAATAGCTGCTATTAATCATTAGTAAGAAGGGGTGAACTTCTAATAAATTCAACAGCATGGGTGACTCTAAGAAGCATTATGCTAGTGAAAAATGCAATACACAAAGATGGCCTATGAGTTGATTTTATTTGTGTAACACTCTAGAAGAGGTGAAAATACAGAAAGGAAAATCAGATCAATGAGTGATAATAAGAGATTGTTCAAAAAAGGAGTACAAGGGAACTTTTTGCAATGATGGTAAAATACCCTACATTTGGATTGTGGTAGTGGAACTCCACACCTGAAAAATATAAATTGCAATGAAGTTAATTTATAACTCAATGATTTTGACTCAAAATAATGAAGTTAGAAATGAACAATAAAGTTCTTATTAAGCTTAAGGCAAAATATAATGCAGATTTGTTGCCCTACTCACTCAGTCATTTTGAATGCAATAGCCACACAGTTCACATGTTGTCTACTGCCCCCACTGACTAGTACAGTGAAGTTGTCATTGTTCATGAATGCGCATTCCAGTCCACTCTTCTTGTCTGCCAGGCAACGTCAGTATCATGCAAACTGTCCTCATTATTATTAACAATGGTTGGACATTTTCCGGTCAAACCTCAATTGATATTGAAATTCTGATAGAGAGGTTGGAAAGAATTACTGATATGTACAAAGAAAGCTAAACAAATTAAAACTCAAACAAGTATTAACTTAAGAGAGGAAAGGATTTTTATTATGTGTAATTTAATCTTAGTCCTAACACAGCTCAGAACAACAATGAAAAATATTTGCATGGTCAAAAATAATGTATAAGCTATATTCTTGTTTAATACCAGAATATATTTTGAAAAGCAGGAAGCCGGAGTTCTTAATGTGATAGTACTTCCTATTTCAGAATAGGCATTAATAAGATATTAATAAAATCAGTACAATAATAATGCCTATCTAAACATAGTAGTTAGAAATAACAGAGTTAAATGTAACAAGTAGTATTAAAAAGAATTGGAAGAGGTTGTTTTTAGAGAACAAAATAAGTATAAAAAAGAAGGCAGGAAAATGTTTTTATTATATGTTTTATACCTCTCTTCAGTAAAATGGGCAGATTTCTAAAAAGTTCCCTCTATTACTCTTCCCTGATGCCTAAAACTGAAATGCAAATTATTTGAAATCAGAAAAATTTAAACTCTTTAGTTTGTTACTTCTTACTAGCTATAGGATTTTGAGCAAGTTATCCGAGTCCCAGTTTCTACTATTTAAAGTAGTGATAATATTAACTAATTTAATGAATTAGAATGATAATTAAACAAACAAAAAGTAAGTCTTCACCCGAGGGAGAGGCATATTAGAGCTACTTATACTACTCATTTTTTTTTTAATTTATAAGATTATCTTCTTCTGGCCCTAGCATAACCCACCTTTATGTCTCTATTTGTCTGGGAAAGATTTTCAAACTCATTTTCATTTTAGAATTTTATGCAACTAAGTTTTAAATGAAATCCCAGTATGAATAATTTAAACTTAAATTTTTATGATTGAAGTACACTATTATAAACAATTTAAAGTTTAATTTTTATGACTGAAGTGCACTATTAGAATAGTATATAAAATGAAGGCAAGATGTCTTAGAAACAACTTTATGCCATAGTATTAACTTTTGATGCCAGACACTGTACATGCACACAAAAATGCACAAAGCCAGACATCACTGAAACAATATGAAGATGGTATCCAGCTGCATTGGGTTTAATTTGGGTGGTAAAACATAAAGTATTTTTTCTCATTTTATATTTATGCATTTCTGTAACAAACACTATAAGATTTAAAATCAAAAGATAGTAAGCTCTGTAAGGATGGTGAATGATGTGTTAAAATCACTTTTCCCTTAAGCTGAATAGTATCAATGCTGATACCATTAAATAAATATTGATTTAATCATACATAAATATTAACTTAATAATAAACACTGGTTTTAAAGTAGTAAAGTCATTTTCATGCTTGTGCTTATCCTCATTTTTCTGATGTTTTCAACATTAGTTTCTTATATGCCCAAAAGAATCAAGAAAGAATGAATATTTTAAACTGGAAGAGGTTGAGCTGGGATATTCAACTTAGACACCAAGGAGGAGACTTTAGTTAGCAATTAAGCAATAATAATCAAGGTAGATTAATGGCTGTCTCAGAAAGTTCATTGCTGTGGGCCATTAACCCTCGTACAGCAATTAATTCCCAAGAAAATGTCCTATGCTTCAGAGGTCATTTTTGCTGTTAAGACACTAGCAGCAGTAAAACCACACCAGAAGGTCCACTGTCAGAAAGTAAGCCTGCCATTTCTGCTCCTGTGAGGGTTTATTTCTGTGTCAGCTTGCTATGGGGGCCTAGATCTTTTGATCAGACATTATTCTGGGTGTGTCTATGAGGTCTTTGGGGGTGAGACTGACATTTGAATCAGGAGATTGAGTAGACTGCCTTCCTTAATGGGGGCCTCATCCCAATGGTGAAAGGCTTGGATGGAACACAAAGGTTCGCCCTCCCCTAAGGGAGAAGAGCTCCCAACTGATTGCCTGGAGCTAGGACATTGGTCTTCTTCCTGTTTAGGACTAGAACTGTAAGGTTGGTTCTCCTCAAATCCTGCCAGCCTTCAGACTGGGATTTATACGGTTGGCTCTCCCGGCTCTCAGGACTTCAGACTGGGGCTGATTTGACATCATGGGCTCTCCTGAGTTTCCAGCTGCCTGACTGCACATCACAGGACTTCCCAGCCTCCTTAATTGCATAGCCCAATTCCTTATCCATCTATCCATCCATCCATCTATCTATCACCTACCATCTACCTACACACCTACCTATCTACCCTATTGGTACTGTTTCTCTGGAGAACCCTGACGAATATGTCCACTCCTTTTTTCATATATGTATAAATGGAACTTTTGAAAAAACATGCACACAAAATATTCAACAATGAATAATTTAAGACCATGAGTTGCATTATTTTCTTAAAGCTGTAATTCATTTTGAAAAAATTAACTAATATTTATTCAGAATTTATGATGTGACAGGCATCTTACATATATTTCAAGTTAGTTCTCAAGGCAAATAGTACAAAGTAAGGAGTATAAACCCCATTTTATAATGAGAAAAAAAATGAGATTCACAGTATTTAATCAACTGGCTCACAAGCACATATTAAGAGGAGCCAAAAGAGCATTGATCCTAGGGTTTCAGGGTCAAAAATTCATAATCTTTCTACAATACTTAACTGCAATCTTTCTAAAGATCTCCTTTTAGACTAGTATTGGCAAAGAATTCTTGCCAAAATATTTTTAAGTTGCTTTTTTCTGTTATGGATTAAATGGAATCCATGCTAATATATGGTATAATAATTTAATATAGGAAAAGTAAATAATTAAAACACATTTACAGTTAAGTTCAATATCCAGTAATATGGCAAGAGTAGAAATAGGTATAACTTGAAGGAATACTGATATTACCACCTGAAATTTTATGTATTAAAATACAAGTATATACCAATCTTATAATAAAAGTAAAAATGACTTTGGCATGCTTTTTAAGCCATAAATTCTAGTTATAGAAATATGATATGAATACATATATGTATATATAGATATACATAAATAACTCAAAAGAGGAATTATAGATTCATTTTATTTGTGTACTTGAACATTTTTATTTATTCCTCATTTTTGTAAAGAGCATACATTATTTTTATATTCTTATGAAAAAGTACTTAGAAAATGGTTTAAAATTAGGTATGTATAAGCTTACCCTTTCCAAAGAGTTTAATTTCATGTTATGCTTTTTGATGCAATTGTAAATGGGATTGCTTTCTTAATTTTTTCTTCTGATTGTTCATTATTGGTATGTAGGAATACAATACATTTCTGTATATTGATTTTGTATCCTACAATTTTACTAAATTTACAAAAATATTTTTAAATCAAAAGTTGAGAGAGAATATAATATTCATTAGAAGATCAACCTATTGTGTGGCTCTCTCTTACAAAATGTAATATATTTAATTCAGTACTTATTTATTTGTGGAGAAAAAAATGAGAAGTTAAAAGAACATCACTGCAGATCAGGGCTTCAGTAACAGCTAATGAAGAGAGAGAGGAAATTTGGAAATGAGTACCACTGGTGTGACACTGTTACTAATTTTATATATTGGGCTAGGGGCATCAATAAATAAGTAGTGTACATATTTTTATTTTACTGCTGTATAAGCTTTGCATTTTCATTTCAAATACATTGTGTAGGTCTTTTTATGTCAATAAACATGCTTCTATCACATTATAGTCAATGACTGCTTTCCATTTGTTATCCCTATACCATCGTATATATAATCAACCTTCTTAATCGACTTTTTAAAAGATTCCATTCATTTATTTTTAATAATGGTCATGGAGGAAGAACGAGAGAGGAGAACACCAGAGTGAGAGAGAAACATCAATCAGCTGCTTCTCAAACACACCCTGACCAGGAACAGAACCCTCAATTCAAGCTTGGAATTGAACTGGTGACGTTTCACTTTGTGGGAGATGCCCAACCGATGGAACCACACAAGTCAGCACTCTTACTGGACATTTTGCTGAGTGCTGTGACAAATATCCTATTAACTGACTTCTTTCACTTTTAGTAATATTGAAAACTGCTTGTTTTATATATTTTTTACTTCCTTTGCTCTTTCAGGCTCAGTTCCTCCTTTCAACCATAAATGAAAAGAAACGTATTTTTGTATTTTGTAACTGAAGTTGCTGGAGGAGTGTTGTTAGCCATGGACACAAAGGGGAAGAGCAATGCTCTTCACAGAAACAAGTGCTGGTCCACTGTTTCTCATGTTTTTGCTCAGACATGCATTCCTCTCAAGAGAGATGCTGTTGGAGAAATGAGAAATGCCTTAAGATAAGAATGAAATCCATTTCATATGTGTTTTATTTGCATATTTTCTATTTTTTTCATCTTTGTTCCTTAACATATTGCGATGTGAATGCCAAAGGTATGGAAATTGCAGTTAGTATCTAATAGTAAGATTAATAGAAAAGCAAAGGACTTTTAAAGTCATTCATCTTACCTACAAAATATAGATGGTAATGTTCACCTGATAGTCTCATTTAGTGCAGCATTCCTTTGCCTTTGACATTGTACCATCAATAGACCAATCACAGGCCACCTTTAAAATGACCCACATTCTCTCCTTGACATAACTTCATGCCTTCTAGTCCACCTCTACCATGGATACAATCTGATCCTTATCATGACAGTTGGAACTCCACCAAATGACAGGAAAACCTCTGAGCTGATGCATTGAGTTCTAGTTTTAGTATTTGCTGGACATAAAGTTTGCTCCCTCCCTCCCTTTTTCTTCTATTTCAATTATTTTCTTTCTTTCCTTTTCTTTTCTTTTTTAAAGATTTTATTCATCATTTTCAGAGAGAGGGGAAGGGAGAGAGGCACAGTGGGAGAGAGACATCAATGTGCGGTTGCCTTTCACCTGCCTCCAGCTATGGACCTGGCTGGAAACCTGGCTTGTGACCTGGTTATGTGTCCTGACTGGGATTCGAAACAACGACCCCTGGGTTCACAGGATGGTGCCTCATCCACTGTGCCATGAGCCAGGGCGTGTTCTTTCTTTTATTTTTCAACAATATATCTTCTACTTAAGAACCAGTGCTTCCCCACTTTTATAATAATACTCTAAAATGCCTTTGTTTTGGATGGGGCTAAATGATTCTTCATCTGCACCCTCCAGGGCCAGCTTGGGTAATCAGATTCTTACTTCTGAAGAGAGTAATGGTTCAGGGATGGCCATACATCAACATCTCTCCTAGGACTTTTGTGAATATTAGTGGGAAAATCACTTTGCGTTTGCTCGGATTTTAAGCCATAAGAAGAATATAAACTGTGAACTACTGGCAGCGCTATTTCCCATTATTTACACAGGAAATACTCCCAGTAAATAAAGGCAAGGCTGAGAAGAGAGGAACCCAGAGTTGAAAAGGGAGAGATTGTTGCTTCTGCTTTGCCTAAGGAAAACCTGCCTCCGAACTTGGCAGTTACTTCATCCAATGAAGTTCTATTTCACTAATTACATTGAGTTAGATTTTTGTAAATTGAAATTTAATGACTCTTACTTTATTAAGGGATTATGACCTAGAAGTCATTTATTGCTTGTAATAGCTCCAGACGCAAAACTGAAAGCAAAAAAGGAACAAACAAGAAAAACAAACAAACGCAACTCCCAGACATAGACAACAGTATAATGGTTACCAGAGGGTAGGGGTATGGGAAGGGGGTGGAAAAGTAGGTCAATACATGGTGACAAAAAGGTATTTGCCTTTGGGTGGGGGAACACAATGCAACATACAGAGCATGTATCATTTATTGTACACTTGAAACCTGTATAATGTTGTTAACCAATGTTGCTCTAATCAATTTAATTTCAAAAAGGGGCTAAACCAAGAAAGCGTAATGTGGTGAGGAGTTCCCTGGCCCAGCTTAAGGACTTATTATTACACTGAAGAAGCAGATGGTTACCACCGTCTCTAAAACATTTGCTACAGTCTCTATAAAGAAAAAAAAAGGATCACATGCCCCACCAAGACTGGAGCATTAAAGGACTTAGTAAACCATTTCAGACATTGGAGTTTTTCATTAACACCCTTCTGTAAAATCCAATGGAAAAAGAGAAAGTTACTGTCTAAGTTGAACTGTTAGAAAGTGAAAAGTAAATACATGGAGCATTGCTATGAGAGGTCCTATGCTCCTTCAATCTGCAATCAAGATGCATTAAATCATAAAATCATGCAAACTGCTAGGATGAAAAACAAACAAAACAATAAACTGCTTCTGAGCTCAAGTAAATGGGAGAGAAGATGTAGAAAACACAAGAGGATACTGTAACAATGGAACACAAGGGTTTTCAAAAACTCTTGCTAGGTACATCTTGCCATTTAGATTAATCAATTATGCAAACTTTAAAAAACTATTCTATTTGAGGAAGCCTGGGTTCAGGGAACATATGAGACCTCCTATATTGAGTAATACATAGTATATATCTAAACCCATTCTTTTAAAAGTTGAGGCCCAGATGAACCTGCTAATTTGAAAATCTGGGAAGCCAGGCTAGACACTGCAACCCAGGGCAAAGGAGCATAAACTACAATGGAGAAATCGATTTTCGAGATCTTTTGGCATTAGGTTTGGCACAATATATATATATTTTTTGTTTAAAGATTTTATTTCATCATTTCCAGAAAGAGGGGAAGGGAGAGAGGCAGAGAGGGAGAGAGACATCAATATATGGTTACGTTTCACCTGCCTCCAGCCACAGACCTGACTGGAGACCTGGCTTGCAACCTGGTTATGTGCCCTGGCTGGGAAATCGAACCTGTGCCCTTTGGGTTCACAGGCCGGCGCCTTAACCACTGTGCTACCAACCAGGGCACGATATTTTTAAATTTAGTTATTAGCCCACAATATTTTTAGAAGCTGGGTACAATTATAATCTATTTTCTCAATGCCTAAGATATTCAGCAGGACCCTAAATTTATAGTAACAAGAAATGGGCTCCTGCCTGGGCCAGTGTGGCTCAGTCAGTTGGAGCATTGCCCCATATACCAAAAGGCTGTGGGATTGATTCCTGGACAGGGCACATGCCTAGGCTGAGGTTCAATTCCTGGTTGGAGAGCCTATGAGAAGCAACCCAGGGATGTTTCTCTCTCACATCAGTGCTTCTACCTCTCTCTCTTTTTCTCTCTCCCCTTCCACTCTTTCTAGAAGAGCAATAAGAAATGCCCTGAGGTGGGGAGGGAAGGAAAGAAGAAAGGGAAGAAGAAAGAAAAAAGAAAGAAAGGAAGGAAGGAAGGAAGAAAAAAGGAAGGAAGGAAGAAAGAAAGAAAGAGAGTGAAAGGGACTCCTGAATCTACTCTGCCCCCCAAAGCCTAACACAGATGTGACAGAGAGGACACATATTCTCTCAACAAGGAGTGAATGAATTGGCTGATTATAAAACTCACTAGTATAGAGAAAGTATTTATTCTGGCCCATCATTGTGGAAATAGCACAGTCATGGCCACCAGGAAATATTTCTAGGAGGAAGTGATATTGAATTGAATATGAAGAAAGAATATCAGGTAGACAAGCAAAGAGAGGCAAAGAAAGCTTTGCAGGCAGATGAATCAGCACAAACATCTGGAAGTAAAACAAACAAACATGGCTTTTGGGGAAAACCGCAAGACATTAATTTTGACTTGATAATACGTTGGCACACAAAGTACAGAAAAATGAACTTGATGTGCTCCAGGTGGCCAGCAGCCTCACCATAGCCACAGCAAGCAATTGCAACATTTCCCAAAGACAATGGTAGGTTATCACAAGGTACTGGCGATGAAGCGTGGGCACAGCCTAATGCGTACTTGAGAAATACCAGTCTGGTTGTCCTGTAAAATACCATTTGGAGAGGATAAAGCTAATGGCAGAGAATTCAGTTCTTACACTATTAGTAACTCAAGTAGGGAGGGCTTCTAGAAACTGGTCCTAAGGCAGCAGCACTGGAGGTGGACAGGCTTTGAAACTGGAGATTTAAAGACATTTAGCAATGACAGCTTGGCAAGAGGTAGGGTCTGGTAAGGGTACAGAAGTGTGGAGAATGATTTCAAAATCTGTGTCTTAGAAAACTGAGCGGATACCATGGCTACTTATAACAAGAATGGATATAGAAGGAGAATAAGGTTTCATAAGGGAAGCAAATCTCAGTTTCTCCCACATTGAGTTAGAGGTATCTGTGGGGTGTACAAATAGAGATAGATGTTTTATACAGAGGGATGGACACAGGACCCCACCCAAATAGCGTTGTGGTCCAATTCCTTCCAACCATCAGAATAAAATTATGATGGAGATATAGTCTCCACCTATAAAGTCACAGAACCTAATGAAGATGAAGATAAATAAGCCAGACATTCTTCAGTTGAAGCACAGTGCAAAAAACAGACCAAACTGGAATACACAAAATGGTACGCAGCATATAATTTAGACTTGATGAAGTAAAGTCTTTCTAAAAAGTTAAGCGGGAGTTAAATGGTAAAAAAAAAAAAAAAAATTAAGGATATTCCTAGTAGATGGGATATGTGTAAATACACAATGGCATACAGCATCATAAATCTGAAATGAAGCTGGCAAGAAAGAAAGTGGCAGAAAATGAAGTTACAGATAATAATAGCAAGGGCTTCATTATAAATAGACTTTTGTGCTCAGCTGAGGAACTTAATCAATGTCCTTGAAACTATAATAGATCTGGACAAATGGAAAGCTGTGATCCTATAGGCATTTCAAAGAGACAATTTGAGCAGAAATATAAGGAGTTGGAGGGAGAACAGAATTTAATCAACATTCTTTACATTTTATTATAATTATGGACATTTTTGATGCATAAAATATAAATCCATCCTGCCCAATTAAGAATCCTAGAGTTCTGCTGGGAGGAAGAAATTAGAAGGCACAGACTGTCAGCCATCTGGGAGTCAAACAATTTGATAAAAGAATTAGAGATCGCTGTCAAAGAGAGATCCCTGGGAGTCTGAGCTGGAAGAGTGATTTCTACACTTGTAAATAAGGATGAGTGTTAGGTCAAACTGCTACAATTAAGGTCTTAGGAAAGTTTAAAGAAATGCCCCCGAGAAGGCAGTAAACAGAGGGTGCTTATCCTTAATTTACTGACAATGTAATGAGCCTTTTTTGTTCTTATCTTAACAAATAAGGAAGCTGGTTTCAGCCTGCGGAGACTCACTGATCTAACTACATCTGAAATGTGTTTGTTTGTGTGTTTTGTTTTGTTTTTTCCTTTTAGAAAACAAATTTTACTCCCATGGTTGAGTGAGATAACATATATAAGTGCCCGGTTCACAGTAGGTGCTTCATACATGCGAGAAGGGAATCAGGCAACATTAATGGACAATTTTGGTGATGGCAGCATTTGGTTCCAAACTAGCTGAAAACAGAACTCTGCTTACTGAGGTTGAATTTCAAAGTATGCATGAGTGAATGATATTGGGATAAAAATTACTGATGTTGCATCAAATCCAGAGTAAGAGAGATAGGTAAAAGTTTGTGTGTGATTTTTTTTAACATGGACAAAGGAAAATAATGATCTCCTAGAGTCCCTAAGGTGAAGTTGTTTTACTATTTGCTCACTAAGCCACTAGTTAAAAAAATAAAGAGTGTATGTTTTGGCATCATGTTATTGATTCCTGGTTCAGATATCTTTAAAATTTCAAATACAACTAGCATACTAAAGATTCTCTTTCCCAAGTGGCATCAGACTGCCTCTTATTCATAGCTACTTTATTTACTCTTTACCCTTTTTCTGTAATAATTTCTATATTTTCCTGTGTTTTCTATAGGAAGCTGTTAGTAACAGAAAATATCTTCTGTATCTACTCTTAATAAGTCTACTAATAAAAACAGTAATTTGTTTAAATTGCTGTTGAGAAAAGTCATATGAAAAACCTAAATTCTCCTTCAAAAAAATAATACATCAAATAGAAAATGTTCATATAAAAGTTAACAGAAGGGCTTTAGTCTTTACATATATTGGCCAGAATTAATCCTTACCCAGAGAGACCATGGGAGTCCAGCTATAGCTTTGTCATATGTAAACTTAAGGGTATTTGCTATTATTTTTAAACCTCAGAAATTTTCATTTTCAAATTGTACAACAGGAAAAATAATGCTTATTTTCATTTGTTGTGAAAAATAAACTAGAGACTTTTGAAGAAGTACCTCAAGATGATATCCGCACTTTACATGCGGTATTTCTTTTTATTTTTCTTGCTTTTATGTGGGCTACCATTTGAAAGGTCTACCAATCAAATATTTAAAACTCATTTGCCAAATAGCTTTTAGGTATTTGACCTCCCTAAGACTTATATAGGCCATTCAATGAAATGGTGACAGAGCTTTTACTCAGGTCTGGAGGAGATCAAAGAGAAGCACCCTCCTTGGAGAAGCTCACGTGGTGTATGGCATGTGGGATGTAGCACAGGGCTAAGGCCTTGGAGGATGATAACTGCATCACACCGCAGTGTTTTGTTCAGTGGAACAAAACCAACTGCTCTGCTGAGACTCCAACTGGAGATTTTTAATTAAAAACCTAGGCTGTTGTGCGGATATTGTTACAAAACTGAGGGAAGTTAAAAATAAAACCCTGTTGGGAAAACACAATTAACAAAATCAAACTCCTCAAGGGAGCATTTAGATTTGTCTGGTGAATCTCATGAGGGCTGCCTAGTGCATTGGCATCCCGTGTCTATGGGGGGGTTCGCAAGGCTCTGGCATAGGGTGTGAGGGGCCGAGTCATTTTCTCCTCTCTGTCTCTGCCACAGTACATAGCCAGAAGAAAAAAGCTCAAATCCAGTCAATCATGTAACTTGTGTGTGCAAACAAAAGGCCCATCCTGAAAGTATTGAACCATATAATGTTTTGTCTTATTTTAAGATTTTATTCATTATTTTTAGAGAAAGGGAGGAAACCATGTATGGTTGCCTTTCATTTGTCTCCAGCTAAGGACCTGGCTGGAGACCTGGCTTGCAATCTGGTTATGTGCCCTGGCTGGGAATGGAACTAGTGACCTTTGGGTTTACAGACCAGTGCCTATCCACTGTGCCACCAGCCAGGGCTAATGTTTTAATTATATTGACATTAGCTTAATGCTTTTGGGACAGGCCTTGTATATGTCTGTGTATATTTGTGGGCTGTACAAATATATTCTTTTAATGTATTATCATCAAATTTCAGATCATTTTCCATTGGCCTTCACTGCTTGTTTTGATATTCACATCAATCACTTGGTATCTTACTTAACATCCCACAATATGCATACATATATATATAACTAAAATAATCTTTGAAAGGGAAGAGATTTCAGAATGTTGATGAAATTCAGGAAAATAAAACAGGGCAGCTAATGGTGCTGGGAGAACTGGGTAAGGTTCCAAGGTGACTGATCTGAATGAGACTGAGGCATCATTGTTCTATGTACAATGTTTCTTATACCCTGTATCTTCAATAATTATCTCTAGTTTTCATATTACGTGGCTGGATACTTTCTGGATATATATCCAGAAACAGATATTTAATACCTCTTAATTTGCTTAATGAAACTTGTACATCAATTTTGGAAGGATTTGCCTCAGTCTTTTGCCCTTTTTAAAAATTGAATAGGCCATCTTTTTATTTTTTTATATGTATGAACTTCTTATAAGTCTTTTCCATATACATGTGTTCTGAATATTGCTTCCCAGTCTGTATCTTACATGTTCAAAATATGTGTACCACACACAAATATAGATAGAAATACACATAAATGCAATACAGCTACATAGAATTAAAATTACAGACAAAAGGATCATGAAAATATTTTACCTGTGGAAAAGGAGAAAAGATGGGATAGGGGAAGGCATGAACTATTTTTTAAAAAGAATTTTGATGTTATATTACCAGCTAAATCAGTTTGAAGAATAGTCATTTTGCAAGTCACAATGAGTGGTGAGACATCAGGTTGTTTGGTACTTCCTTGAGCAAAAGTGGCTCTAGATGAATTGTGTTTAAGATAGATTTTTGGGCAGAAGTTGGCAACACATGCATTCTTAATGCTCTGATGCTGCCTAGACATCCTAAATCTAATCATATATTGCAATCAGGGATAGCTCATGAATTAAGTTCAAGTAAGCAAACCTAAACAAGTAACTTTCTATGTCTGATTTTCAGTGAGTGTGACCTATCTGCTATACACAGTAATAGAACACTGATACAGCCATCATATTATACTAATAATTAGGATCAAGCATACAATTCTACAAAAATGACAGTTGTCTCTCTTTCAGTGTTTTCCATGGAATCAGTCTCTTAGATCATCATCTTCTAGTAAGAGCCATAAAGAATTGTTTCTGGGTTCCTGTTTTTTCTTCCCATAATACAGAAGATAATCTGTCTTTCACATAATCATCACCAGTTCTAAATAGCTCACATTTCTCTGAAGGCCTATTTCTACCACACATTCTTCTACACATGTTTATGTGTTAGTTAATGTGTGTTTAAAAGCACCTGAGTTTCTCTCTAGCTGGAGGGAAAAAAGGGGGCAGGAGTAGGGAATGCATGGATATCAATGGAGTAAGAAGACTGTGATTTATCACATAATCAGAGACAAAAGATCAGTAAGGGAAGGAGCCTGACCAGCTCTGCAGGTCTCTAGCAAGAACTAACCTTCCTCCTTCCTTGAAAAGTTTCCTGTGCTTGATTCAGATCCAGCAGCTTCCAGGCTCTCTGTTGGCACTTTTCTCAGCTCCAAGTTTTTTAAGAGAGAGAATTTGACTCTCCCAGATTAAACCCACAGGTCCATTAGCTACCTCCGAGGACAATTTCAGATGATACAGAATTGAGCCCTGAAAATTGCCTTATATATAATCTTCCGAGCTGGTCTCACAGAGGAGGAATGGCTGAGGGGCAGGGCCATTCAAAGGGCCATGGGCAGCAACTGAGCACTGTTCTAAGAGCTTCCCTTATGTTAAGCATTTCGTCTGCATGCTCCAATATTTCACAGCTTGAGAAACCTGGCTACTAACTTGACAATATCGTGCCGAGAAAGCGGTAGAGCACCCTTTGGTCCTCTCACTCCAGTTGACTCCAGAAGTATTCAAGGCCAATTACAAAAATCATGCTTAGTACACCTATTTCTTTAAAAGTCACGAAAATAGTATGGTTACTCAGGTTGACTAATTATTATACCTAGAAGTGTGTAGAAAGAGAAATATTTTACTGCCAGATAGTTTTGAAATGTGAAACAGAAACTTTCCAAAACATAGGAAAGAGGAAACTCTCAAAGCAAATCAAGGTGTCCAGATGCAATTACGTGAGTTTACAAATCTTGTTGCACTTTTGAAAAAAATAGTTATGTCATCAAAAACTTTTACAGGGTTATTCTTGACAATTATAAAGGGCATAGTATTTACTGAAATAAAACTAAAACTGTGTTTCCATAGCTATTTTAGGGACAAGAGTCTCTGTGTTAGATTTGAGGTTAAATATGTATTTCTTGTTTCTTTTTTCTAAGATTTTATTTATTATTTTTATAGAGAAGGGGAGGGAGAGAGGCAGAGAGGGGGAGAGACATCAATGTATGGTTACATTTCACCTGCCTCCAGCTATGGAGCTGGCTGGGGACTTGGCTGGAGACCTGGCTGGAGACCTGGCTGGGAATCGAACCAGTGACCTTTGGGTTCGCAGGCAGGTGCCTTATCCACTGTGCTACCAGCCAGGGCCCTATATTTCTTGTTTCTAAAGATGCCTGAATCTTTGTGTAATTTGGGAGCAATTTTGTCCTTTGCATCTTCATAATCATTTTATATTTCTGCAAGGTAAGGAAAAGAGTGATGCATAAGTTCACAAGGGTACAAAGGGTGAAAATGGAAAGAGAGAATTGAGAGAGAATACTTTTTCTTTATATTCCAATATTAGCTCTTATTTGGTTTATTTTAGAATTCATCCCAACCCCTTTTAAGCACTTGAATTTGGTGCCTCCTAAGTAATTCAGCCTAACTGTTCCCAGGAGAGTACACTGAATTTCAGTTAACTTGAATATCTCTCTCAAATTGGGATTACAGTGCACTTGTAAACTATCTCTGAGGCCCAATTGGAACTCCATTTCTATGGAGATTAGGTTGGGACCTGCAACAAGGAATAATAAAGCACAATACTAATGCATTTCTTCATCCAAGGACTGTTATAGGACATTTTCCTCCACTTGCTGTGAACTTTATTTCAGGAACTTCCAAGTTTATTGTGTTTTGCATGATAACAAGTTGAGAACAAACTGCTTTTTTGATTCACTGTCTTCATTAGTGCACCGGTAATTAAAAACAATGTTATTTTCCCCCCTTGAGTTTAGTTTTCCTTTTTGGGGGGAGTGTTTTCCCCCATTTTTTTCTATAT
Source organism: Noctilio leporinus (assembly GCA_004026585.1). NCBI lineage: Eukaryota > Metazoa > Chordata > Mammalia > Chiroptera > Noctilionidae > Noctilio > Noctilio leporinus. The sequence continues at coordinate 42,498 of PVIW01003343.1, forward strand.
TCATGAATTGTTTGGGGCATTAGAAGTGATTTGTACAAATTGGGTGAAAAAGCCAAATAAGAATATGAGAAGTTGGCCAGTAATTGTGAACAATATTTTTATTTTTTAATGATTGACTCTCTGAGAGAAATTTCTTTTGCTATCCATCCTCCCTTCCCTTTGAGTTTTAGAGTTAAATCAATTTTCCCATAAGTGGGGAAAAGATGAAGATGACATCGTTCTACAATAGTAATTATATTTAGTAATTTTGTATAGGGAGGAGATTTTGAGTAAAGATGTTTCTGGTCATTATGCTCTATGGATCTTTAGAGAGAATAGATACAATTTTGAAAGTAATTTGGTTGTTGATGTTGCCTATTAGGTCTTTCCTAGCTGTCTATTCCCAATATTTCTTAATATAAAAATTAATTTACAAATATCCTGCATTTATTAACTAGAGTTGGAGAGGGTATTATTATTACTTCATTTTACAGATGATGAAAATAAGGCCTAGAGAGAATGTGACTTGACCAGGACCACCTGTCTAAGGAGATTGAAAGATAGAGAATAACCACAAGTCAAGTATCATCCTTGGGGGATGACGTCTAGAGGATATGTTCAAAATAAAGTGAAAACAAAATAAGAAAAAGAAAGAATAAAAATAATTACCTGCATCAGGACATAAAACAAGTCCAGGATTCGAAAGATGAACTGGTTTAAAGTTGGAAAGTAAGTCTTATTGCAGGATCGGAATGACTAAAGTCAAACCACCTTAGAAATGAGGAGAGGCCACAGATTAGCAGAGTATATTGGAAATGCCTAGAAGCAATGAAGAAAGATCACTGGTACAAAGAAACTAGGGATCAGGTGGCAGAATATTTGCTCCCCCATTTCCTCTTTGTTCATATCATTATGACTTTTACAATGTACAGTACAAATTACTTATTTAAATAAAACATACCAATTAACTTATATTTGATATTCTATATATTTTGAATTACAAAAATGATATATGATTGCCGTAGAAAATGCAAACAATGCAAAAATTATAAAGTAAAATAAAGTGTTTCATTATCAAATTCCAACATAAAAATATGTCTATATGGTTATGGAGACAGGGCTATAGTTACAGCTGAATAGACATAGACATAAATAAACACATTGTTTCATGCAAGATAACTTGACTTTTATTTAGGCAGTAAAAATGAATTATAAAGTCATTTGCTATTTTAGGAAAATTACTAGAAGGGCTTGTTTGGCCATGTACAATATGTTCAGGCATATTTCACTCGTGTGAAAAACAAGTCATAATTCCCCTACCTTCAGCACAGTTTTACAACCACTTCCCCTCAGAGAAAGTATTAGTGGTTCATAGCCATCATCTCTTGATTTGAGAAATAAGCTAAGGTGAATGCAGAGCTATTGAATAGAGGCAAATCCATGTTAGGTAACAATGATCACACCTTAACTAAAATTTTTATTCCTTTTCTTGATACTACTTCCTATATACCATGGTTTCACATCCTCCCCTGCATTAGAAACTATTAGTCTTTTACATTTTAGCTCTTTTCCTGGATGTACAGCACAATTTCATTGGGGTTTTGATGTGGATTTTCTTGATGACTAACACTGACCACCTTTTTTTACATACCTTTTATTCTTTGAGTATCTTCCTTCATGTAGTATTTATTTGATTTCTCTGCCCATTTTTTAAATATTATGCCATCCTCTTATAAATTGTAAGAATCTTTTATATATTCTGGTTACAAATCTTTTATATATATAAAATATATTCTCTCAGTCTATGGTTGGACCTTACAGCTGAAGTGACAGATTTTTCTGTTATATTTTTTCTAGATATTTTATAGCATTAGCTTTTATACTTTGACTTAATTTTTGTTGAGGTTCAAGATAATAGCTGAGGTTCAGTCTTTGCCTATGGATGTCCAAACAATGCTGCACCATTTGTTCAGAAGACTTTCATTCCTTCATTGAATTTCATAGGCAACTTTGTTAATAATCAATTGACTGTGTACGTGTGGAAATATTTCTTAATTCCCAGTTCTGTTTCATTGAAAATTACTACACTCATTAATGTCCTTAGTTGCTGTAATTTTGTGGTAAATCTTAAAATTGGGAGGTGTTGGCCTCTAACTTTGTTATTCTATTTCAAAATTGCGTTGTCCATTTTGGTCATTTGAGTTTTTAAATCTGCCATGCTGAGAATTTTTTATGCAAATGCATCAGATCTAATTATAAAAGTTAGAAATAATAAATCATGGTACATTTATATGAGTTATCATAATGAAACAAAAATGAACAAGCTACTGATAGAACATGAATGAATCTTACAAACATATTATTGAGTACAGTAAGCCAAATTCAAGAAACATTTTTCCATTTGAAGAAACTTCAAAATTGGCCAAACTCATATAGGGTGGTGCAAAGTAGGTTTACAATGATGAGTATGCAAAACAGAGAGTTTATTTTTGTATTATTCATTCATTATTACATTATACTTTAATGAATGGCTGCAAACCTACTTTTGCCACAACCTGTATACGGTGCTACAAATCAAGACAATAGTCCTTCTGGGAAGGGAAGGAGTCGGTGATGTGGAGGACAGAGAGAGGGGCTTCTTACATGCAGGTAATATTTTATTTCTTAATTGCAGTGTTGTTCATAACATGGGTGTTCACCTTATTAGCAACTCTGGTACATACCCTTTTCTCTATATAGGTAATATTTCAAAATTATTCTTAAAATGGAAATAGATACACTTTTAAACTCATAAAGAAATATGTGTTTGATTACTAATATACATACATTTTATTTCATGTGGTATATATATATATGCATATGTGTATAGCAACTAGTTTTAGACATGTCTATTAATAAAGCTCATATAAGAGTAAATAAAAATAAACGGTGTATCTGTTGATCATTTTTTTTTTTTTAAGTTATTGAGAAACACCAATTTCTGAGCCCTTTTAAAGCTCTGTAACTTGACAACTTTATTTTTCAATCTTTTTCCTTTTTGGAGAAGCCACAGGCTCCAGTATGAATTTTCTTCCATATTTCTCTACATCTGGAGTCTGATCTAGCTGTCATACTATTCCAAAATATTAGTTGATAACAGCCATTGGTGTTGCTCCTTCTGGGGTATACATATTTCAATAGAAATTCTTGAGCATCAGCCAGCCTCTAAGAGGTAAATGGCATGTGTCAATAATGCTGAAATTTCAGACTCCGTGAGAAAGAGAATGAAGAATTCTGTTGGTCAGAAGGAATTCTTGTTCGTTCCTGAATTAGACTTTACTAATGTTTGTATTTCGCATTTACCTTTCAAGCCATCTTTAATGAGTGGCCTCAGTATGTGTTGAGCCATTCAAGTTCTCCTAAACTACCTTCAGTGCAGGTTTTAAAATCTCTTGGGTTTTAAAATAAAACTTTATTTTAAGAAATTTAACAGGTTATTTATTATCATAGAGTATCATGGGTGAAAGAAGAACCTAAACGTTCTGTAACTCAATCAACCCATTGTTTGTTGCATCCTTTCACATTGCTGAAGAGCGTTCATTCAACCTTCTCTTCTCCTCTTTAGGGTGCTTCCTACCTCCCAGGGAAGCCCATTATGTCTCAGACATCTCTACCTATGTATTCTCCTCTTATTATTCTACTAATCATCTGCTGATACATAAAACACCCCTTATAATTCTTCCAGTAGTTGAGGATACACATGGATCTTTTAAAAGTCCTCTTTAGTTTATAGTTTATAGTTTGTTCATCATTCTGTTCTTCCATATTGAGCAGGTTCTGTTTTGTCAATACCTTGCTTTAGGTTTTATAAACAGAGCCCTAGGTAAACCATAACATGTGTGTGTGTGTGTGTGTGTGTGTGTGTGTGTGTGTGTGTGAGTGTGTGTGTGTTTACTAGATGGCTTGTCAGGGCTAACATAAGTCAATGGTGACACTGCACTTGAAATTAAAACAGTTTAGCCAAATCTCAATTTGCCTAATTCCAAGAGCAGTGACATCCTCACTATTCATAGGTCTTTTAGAAACAAATAACGTTTTAACTAGTTTCCTCCACACTGACAGCTAGAGAGAAGAATGTATCATAATCAGCTAATATATGTCTTCAACTATTTGCATAAACCTCTTATCTTCTCCAAGCTTTAGTTTGTTGATCTAATAAGCAGAGATAAGATTATAATTTATAAAAGTGTTAGGACTTTTCTTTTTTTTTGAAGATAGCATATGTGAAAGCCCCTGAGAGGGCATCTGACACATAGTTACAGCTCAATAAATGTTATCTGTCTCCAGATCACAAAATAACATTAAATCAATATTTTGGTCATCATGACCTTTCAATGCCTCTAAGAATTATGCCAGATGGCAGCTGCTACCTTCTGGTCATAAAATATAGAACTGGTCATAAATAAAGGGTGTGTTATTCATGTTCTGTCTGACTTCACCACCTGCTATCACTTGGCATAAAATGTAGGGTTGCGAAGTGGGAATTTTCTCTTTCAGGTATAATTTACACTGACATTAATTCTCTCACCAAGTTCTAGATTTGAAGGTGGTATTTCCTCACTGCATATACGATGTTGGAAAATGCTGACAAACTGAACACTTAAATATTCAATTACCATTAAATTATAATGGACGTAAAATCCATATTAACATCTGATTAAGCCATTATGATTAGTGCTGCACAATATCTACTTTATCATCTTAGATAACTTATCATGCTCTTATCTTTGAGGCAACTGAGGTCATTAAAACTGTTATTTGCTGAAGTGATTATAAAAATTTTATGATGCAGAATGACCAACATTATTAAACTAATTTCTAAAGTTTTGTTAAAAAATTAAATACTCAACCAATGGAGAATTATTTTAAGAAAAGCCACTTAAAGAAAAGAAGACGAAGCCTGACTAGGGTACAAATTTTGGAAGGACTTATGCCTAGATCAATATGATATAAAGAATTCAATACAAAGGCACAATCCCTAAACATTCTAAATTATTAGACAAGCTATTTTGGCTAGGGAGGTAAATGCCCTGTATTTAGAACAAAGACTTACTTTTCATCCAGATCATAGGCCTTATATTGATATTAATACCTTAAACTAATATTTTATTGGGTTGCCCAAAAAGACCATTTAGATTTTTCTGTAAAATAAAGGCTCATTTTTCATTTTTACCAATACCTTTATTGATTTGGACATTTTGAGTATGCCAGCTATCTTCTACATGGTAGAAAATTGATTGTTCTCAATTAATGTCTTGATTCAATAGCTGTCAACTTCAATTGGTCTACCTGACTATACAGCATTGTCTAGTAAGAAATCTCCAGCATGAAACTTCACAAACCAATTTTGACATATTCAATCAATCATAGCACCTTCTCTATACACTATACAAAATTTTGTGTTTCAGTTGTGCTTCTACCTTTCTTAAAATAAGAAAGCATGAATATGCTGAAATTTTGCATATTTTCTCCCATAGTCAATATTAAAGTGGATACACAAAAATTCACCACTTTTGCTAAGTTCTTTAATGCATACTGATATGACACCTGTCACACTACAATCTGACAAAATTATTACAAATGACATTAAAGACTAAATGCTACTAGATCCATCTTACAGGAAAAAAACAAATATCTTTTTGGCTGACCCAGTATTATCCAGATGCACCTCAATCCCTATCATGACTTTTGGAATTGTGTGAGCAGGTACATTTTAACTTTAATAAAATGCAAAATCTGCACCCTCTGTGTCAATCCCAACTCCTTGTTTATGAAATATGGAATTTCGGACTTGTGACATAAACTTGCTGAACTCCAATATTAATATCTGTGAAATGGACGTAATACTGAATACCTGCTGCACAGATCAGATACGAGAATTCAAGTAAAAAGATAACTATACAGAGCCTTAGCCGGGTGGTTCAGCTGGTTGGAACATTGTCCTGTATACCAAAAGGTCACAGGTTTGATCCCCAGTCATGACACATGCCTAAACTGCAGATCTAATCTCCCATTGGGAAACATATGGGAAGCAACCAATCAAGGTGTATCCTGGGTTCTGCCTTCAGCTGGAGCTCAATGACTAGATCGTGGAGAAACTTACCAGGTTTCTATATTTTCTCCAACATTTTATGTTGCCCTGAAACATCAGTACCTAAGTATGATTCCTCCCTATTTGGAAGCTTTTTAATTTTAATCCTGTACCTACTTAGTGTAAACAATGCCATTACAATTTTCAAATTTCTATATAGTTAACTTCAGGGGAACACCTGAATGTCTATGTTCTTCAAAAGTGGTGAGGAATGTAACTTAAAATAAATTCATGTTAGAAATTTTGTCATTTTAAGTTTACTTTCACGTGTTATAGCTCTCATTTAAAATCCCTCTCTAAACATTTATTCTTATCATTCCCACTTGGCATTTTAGGAAATTAAGACTCAGAAAAATGAAATTTCCTATTTTTGCAAATAATTATTTTTTTAAGGATTTACTCATTATTTTTAAAGAGAAGAACAGGGAGGGAGGAAGAAAGGAAAAGAAACACCAATGTATGGTTGCCTTTCACCTGCCTCCAGCTACGGAGCTGGCTGGAGACCTGGCTTGCAACCTGGTTATGTGCCCTGGCTGGGAATCAAGCCAGCAACCTTTGGGTTCACAGGCTGGCGCCTATCCACTGAGCCACCAGCCAGCGCTGTCAAATAATTATTTTATAGTGCTACTAAGGTTTCTAAAATCCCTTTCATAAGTACTTGTTCAGTGCCCACTCTCTCCCTATCCATTATTTGAGAGCAAGTAAGGCAGAAAAAGGATTTGCTCGATATGGCTCAGACAGTAGTGAGGGAAGAGGAACAAACATATATACGGAGAACATGAAAGGTTGTCATCCTGTGGGAAAAACTAAAAATTATGTAGTTGCTAGACAGAATCTTTGGAAATACTTTTGATCAAATAAGGAAAACGACCCATGGTGTTTCATTTAGCTCTGGTGTGGAAGGAGAAAGATGGGGAACATTCAATTGGGTAAACGGGAGGCAGCCATGCATGGCTTTGCTGTCAGGGACTGAGCATCGGTGCAGATTGGTCATTTGTCTGGGGCCCTGTGCAGGGCGAGCATCAAAAGCTGGGCACGCTGCCTCAGCATGAAAAGCCTAGGAATCAGTTTATTGTTACGGAAGAGAAAAAAAGGGGACTAGATAAGAAAATATACCCTGACAGAGAGAAGGAAAAAGGGCATGGATGTAATAAAACAGCAATAAAATTAAACTAAAAAAAAAAAAAAAAATGAAGAAGAAGAAAAAGAAAGTAGATCCTAAGAGTTCTTATCACAAGGGTTTTTTTTTTTTCCTTTTTATTGTATCTGTACAAGATGATGGATGTTAACTATAGCTATGTGGAAATGATCTTATAATACAGGTAAACCAAAGCATCATGCTGTGCACCTTAAACTTAGACAGAGACGTATGTCAATTATTTCTTAATAAACCTGCAGGTGGGGAAAGGTAAAGAGGGAACTGGAGTATTAGGCAGAGATCCCAAAACAGAAGGGTAGTGTTAGGGACAAAACAAAAGTAGCAAAAGGTAGGTGAAAACTGCTACTTGAAGGTCAGTTTCTAACTATTTTAAAGATCAAGTCACTTTACCTGTACGAGTATCAAAATGTGCCAAATGGGAAGAGACAAGAGTAACTGTATGTAGTGAAATTAGGTGGCAGGAACATGACATGTGAATGTGATATGAAAATTACAAGGGCTTCTTCTAGGCACCCCAACAACCAGGCCAATGATTAAAAGACTATTTTGAGACATCGACAAATAATGAAACTCAGAGTGAATACCTAGTTCATGCTACAGCCAGGACTTCCTCAGGAATTGATCAAGTGTGAGCAATCTGTAGATGTTTATTACTTTTGCTAAAAAAAAGTAAAAAAGGCTGAGCAGGATGTGTTGGACACTAGAGCAGGTTATTAAATCAAATAAAGGGAAATCTTGAGTATAATCTTGAGTAATTCATCTAGAATGCTGCCATATATGTCAAAAAATTAAAAATTTTCCCAACTCATATGCTATAGGTACAAAGATAGAAAAGTACTAATAGACCCATGTTACCAAATAAAATTAAGATTTTAAGGATAAGGAAAGGAAAGCAAACAAAGAAGAAAGGTCTGTCGCCATGTTGTACTTAAACATGTAAATAGAAAGCAGTAAGATTTCAAGACTTTCTCTATGTTTGGTTTTCATCAATTTGCTTAAAATTTACCTAACGGTGAGTTGCTTTCCTTTATTATCAACCCTCTGGAAAATACTCATCTTTATCTTGTTTTCATATGAGGTCTGTCCAGAAAATACCAGTCAGTGCAAACTACTTTAATTATATTGACATTGGCTCAATACTTTTGGAACAGGCCTCATATATAAATTTACCTATATTCTGATTGAAACCCACTAAAATAAGCAATACTTTTATCCAATGCTTTTAAAAATTATCTTCACATGGCTGGTGTGACTCAGTTAATTGGGGTCAACCTTCATCGTTGGTTAGGTTCTCAGTCAGGGCACAAAACCAGGTCTCCAGCAGGTCCCCAGCTGGAGGCAGGTGAAAGGCAACCATAGTTTCATATTTCTCTCCCTTTCTTCCTGCCTCCCTGCCCTTCTCTCTAAAAATAATGAATAAAATCTTTCTTAAAAAACGCTGAGATGACCTGGCTGGTGGCACAGTGGATAAGGTGCCAGCCTGCGAACCCAAAGGTTACTAGTTCGATTTCCAGTCAGGGCACAATAACCAGGTTGCAAGCCAGGTCCGTAGCTGGAGGCAGGTGAAAAGCAACCATACATTGATGCCTCTCTCCCTCTCTGCCTCTCTCCCTTCCCCTCGCTCTGAAACTAATAAATAAAATCTTTTTTTTTTTAATGCTAAGATGTTGTTTAGAAAGAAGAAAGTTGGACTACTATTAAGTCAGCCATTTTAATCTTATTAACCAGTTACTGGTCATATTTTTAGTGGTATCCTTTCCAGTTTGCATGACTTCTGTTTTTAATTATTTAATTGTACTTATTTTATCATTATCATTCATATTTTAAATTTTACTACATTTCTTGGTGTAGAACATTGTTTTATATATTTTGGAGTTTTTCTCTCTGTTCCTCTCTTTGTAGGGAATTCTGGTAAGCCTGAAACAGCAAGTGCTATTTTTATGTTATTAATTTTTCGTTTATCTGATCTATTTATCTACTCCAGGAAGGTTTAAAAAAAAACAGATTTTATATATTAATCTTTTAGGTTACTTTCCAGTTGACCTACCTGTTGATCTGTGTCTGTTCTGGGAACTGGTAATATTATATAAATAGGGCTGAGAGAGACAAAGAGGAAAGTGACCTTATTAAGAAATGAGAAGCAATATTTCCCAGGAGAAATTTCATCTGCACAAATAAGCATTTAATTTTTTCACCAAGATATCCAGCTATCTTCATTCAGCTAAAGATTCATTTCTATCCAAAACACCCCCTCATTAATATTAATCAGTTTTGCAAGTCTTATTGGTGAACACATTTAATTCATTTATACCATGGGCTATGGTTGGTTAATCATATTCGGAGTATTGTGACTTTCACCAAAGGCACTTTAACAACTATGATCTGTGACAACTGGTTACAATTTATCAAATCAGATTTGTAAAACACAGATAATTATCTTTCAAATAAAGATTTATTTTGAAAAGCAATATTTCAAGATACATACTAAAGTTAAGAACATTTACCAAATACTTTAAAGACAGGAATCATGATTTAATGCCTAATATAACACTTAAGAAAGTATATAAGCTTCTGCTATCTGGCATGACAGGCAACTTGGGTGTTCCAGTTAATCTAATAGCATGGTTAATAGAATTGACATATATATCTTATAGAGATTGCCAACTTTTAAAGAATAGCTTTGCCATGAAATAAAACTCTCTCTGAAGCTATACTAAATGTGATTTAGCTGATACTTGGTGGTTTATTTATCAGTCCACTGAAAGTTTTTTAGAAGAAGGATGAATCTCTATTTGATGTTCATGTGATTCTGACCCACTGGGTAGGCTTTTAAGTTGTTGCTGCTGGAAACCAGCATAAAGGAGAAGAGACATTTATTTGAACCCAATCAGAAATTGTAGACGAGATGGTAGATTTTAAAAGGCAGGGATTCTGTCTTGTTCATCTTTTTACTCCCAACACCCAAACCAGTGGTTCTCAAGCTAAATGCCATAGAAAATCACAGAATAATGTTGTTTCAGTGGAGAGCCTGGGACCCATGCAAACTGATTAAAATTGAAGTCCTGGGGGAGAGGATCTCAGAACCTGGAGCATTATGGTAGATGGTTCTTATTTTCCACTTTGAGAAAAACTTGAACCAAACTAGAGGCTTCTAAAGATTTAATGTACATATTGATAACCTTGGGGTTGTATTAAAATACTGATTCTAATTTTTTATATTAATTTATTGCTGTTGTATTACAGTTGTCCCATCTTTTCCCCATTGCTCTCCCCTGCTCTACCCACCCCATGCCTTCTCCTACAGCCAATCCCCATATGTTATCCATGTCCATGGGTCATTCATACTAGTTCTTGACTATTGAGCCTTTGATTCTGTATTTCAAAGGGACAGTCACTGCTGCAGACGTGTGGATTACAGAGCGTAGCATAGATTTAGAAACAATGCCTAATTCACAATAGTGAGTAATAAATTGGTGTTAATTAAAAGAACATCTGTATCGTTGTGCCTATGCTAGTCCTAAGGTGTTTATTACCTTCTACACTGCACTGCAATATAAATCTCTTTTGTATGTGAAATTCTTTTAATAATACTTTCTTGCATGAAATAAAAGGATCCTCTATTTGTATCTCTCCCAAAGCACTTGACATAATATCTGAGAAGTAGAATAATTTCTGCTGAATGGATGTATAAGCCAAAGAAGAAATAAACTAATCAACCAATCATTCAACCAAAGAGGACAAATTGAAATAGTATGCAACCTTTGGGACTATGTCCTTAAATAGTAACTAACAAATGCATATTGTGCATATCAGGTAAGACAAGGACTTTTCAACCATCTCTAAGAACAGAGACTAAGCCTATTTAGAAACGGTGGCTGAATCAAACAGCCAATAGCTTTTCTGTTTAAAACTACCTGCTCAGACTCCATTTCTCATTGTAAAACTTCATGATAATTCATAGATTTGTTGCATTTTTAGTTGAAGGGATCAATTAAACTAACACATTTGTTTTAAAAAATTAAAGTCTCGCCAGAGGTTGCATTTCTTCCTCAAGTTTCAACAGCTACAGGGTAAGACATATATTATTAACAATTCTGATGTGCTCAATTGATGTCTGATGTCTAAAATAGGCCAGAAAATCTGTTAATCTAGATCTGTTGTGACAGGTACGCAGATAGGCCTGTTTTATAGTGAATACCAGTCAAAATCAATAGGCCTATTACTCTGTCAACATTGAGATAATGGTTTATGGGTGATGGTATCTATCAGGAAAAAATGTATATAGGAAAATATGAATGATTTCAGAGCAAGTGAAACCAAGATATTCCAAGCATAGACTTTTTTGGACATTCTTTTATTTTTAGATATGAAGGCTTTCTAGACACTCCATAATTTTGACATATTTCCTACCCCTGATTGGTATTACACAATAATGCCACCCTGGAACCTTCTTGAACTGAAATGGATATGGGAGAATGGAAAGAATATGCATTAGAATGTAAACTCAGGTAAACTTTTTCTGTATGTTTGGTAAGGCATTTGAAAGTCATAAAAGGAACTGGGCAATTCTTTGTTCCATTTGACAGTCCTTACATTATGAGATTTAGCACCCCTACCCTAACCTATTCAATAGTGTTAGCAACCTATAATCATTGGGAAAGAAAATTTACAAAATGTCTCCACATTTGCCAATTTCTCCCTTGGCAATACAAAATCTGTCTGCTTTCTTCCATGCCCCTCTCTGACCCATCCTGACCTCCTACCCTTGCTTTATTTCACTTCCTCATCTCATTTAGTATTTTCTCTCCATGTTCAAGTCATGGCTGGTTAATAATGCTCCAGTCTGGCAGAAAGCTTGGCAGAAAGCATATCAGGTAAGCTATCTACACTGGTGGTAAAGAGGAACCAAAAAAGATGTGGGACTTTTTCCTGCCCTACACTTCATAGCAAATAGCAATGATGAAGGAAGGTCTGAGCTTAATGAAGGCTACTTAAAGTTTTGAGATGTACAGACACAGAAATGGGTTTGAGAGTTCTACCCCCCATCCTGACTAAAAGGGTTTTGATGGCAAGTAATTATAAGGAAAACCATCTGTGGAATAAACAAATAAAAATGATAATCCCATTGTAATCATGGAAGATCAGGAAAAGACACATTAAATACTTGTAGGTTTTACTAGGAAATTTGATTTATGCTGAGTCCTAAAGAGTCTATGTAAGTATAAATAAAGAATTTTGCAAATCTGTGGAATTTGTTTTAAACTTTATAGCTGTAACTTTGTAGTAGAGTTCTCTGGAGGTCTTAGGTGTAATTATTATTATTTGTTTTTAAAGATTTTATTCATTATTTTCAGAAAGAAGGGCAGGGAGGGAGGTAGTAAGGGAGAGAAACATCAATGCCTTTCACCTGCCTCCAGCTAAGGACCTGGCTGGAGCCCTGCCTTGCAACCTGGTTATGTGCCCTGGCTGGGAATTGAACCAGCAACCTTTGGGTTCACAGGCCTGTGCACATCCACTGAGCCACACAAGCCAGGGCCTATAAATAATAATACTCTTTTGCCATGACCCATTTACAGCTAAAAGCCAATCATTCCTGCACTTATGTGAAAACTAGAGGCCCAACATCTTTCTAAATCTCTGCTAAAACCTTACATATTTTTCATCAGTGAGATTTAAGAATGCCCCAACTCCAAAAAAAAATCCAATTTCCCTCATGTAATAATTCAATCACCCTCTTATAATCAAGTCCATTCTAAGCTGTTTCATGGTATGAAACATGTTCTCTCAGAATTTAGCTTTGTTTCTATGTTTTCTGAGATCATACTAAATCAGTTTTCAATCCAGGCAGAGATCTTCAGTATTTCACCAAGCATTTACTCAATTCTGAACCTTCTTAGAAAACTGTGTATCTGTGAAGGAAGAGTTCAAAGGGCAGAAATAAATGGCAGAAGGTATAATAAACTGAACATGGGATGGCAAAAACAAGTAGAGTGCTCAATTACTTGCACAGCTTTTCATGTGGTAAATAAGATCACAAATATTAATCCTGATTCCTTCCACCTACGCTCTGTGATAGCCAACAAGATGTGGACTGATATAAAGATTTAAATGCAAACCCTTATTTTTGGTGGTGCTTCAAGAACAGCTGTTCAACCCATTACAGAATCTTTGATAGTTTGATCAATACTAGTTTAAGCAAAGATAAAACTAGCTACACAAAATGTCAATTTGGTACACAAAGAGGTCAATTCAGAGGCTTCTAAACCTTTTTTTCTACCACCAAAATGTTTCACCCTGCCACTTCAAAAGAGATCAATGCAAAGACACATACCATCTATTTTGTTGAAGTCTCAGCCAGAAGAAAATATACCTATTATGGGATTTAAACCAAGATGAAATGCAACAATCACAAAAACTGGCCAGTATTAGCCACTTGGAAGAATTATCGATCGTATACCTCCTGTGAACGGTGCCTGACCTAGGCAATCTGGACATGCAGATGGACAGAAAGACACAGAAACTGGCTATGTGTCGGGGTTGAGGAGTGGGAGGAGAGGCATAAGAAAGTATAAGAGAATAGGAAAATGCTGGCCCATGGCCACATATGGAAAATAAAGACATAAAGAGCTCAAAGTGATCATGAAAATGCTAAGGGCATAATAAATGAGAATTAAATGGAATAACTGGAATTAATCATAGAAAGATTTCTGGGTAATATGGCATGTGAACCAGCTTTTGTAGGACAAGTCAAAGATAATGAGCAAGAATAACTAGATTATGTACATTTAGTCAATTTACTTACCTCAGTTTGGTTTTAAAAATTACTGGATTTCTACTATACATGTATTTCTAGTGGACTATACAGGCACTTGGGTATATATAGAGATGAACAAAAACTGTTCACTTTCTAGGGGCTCACAGTCTAGTCTGAGAAGTAATTACAGTACAAGAAATGAAAACAAGGTTTCTAAAAACTCTGTTACAACCTTCATAAATTAAAAAATATAGGGACTATAAGCTATGAGCCACCGATCAACAGATCACCCAGGTTTCCAAGAGCCTACACTTGCAAAGAAATTGCTTAAAGCTGATGTTCAGTCCCATCAATGCTTTTACCTTCTAAACCTTCCTTGATGTTTATAATCCCAACAAAACCAAATTTATTAATGTAAGTAATTAGGATACTTAATGAAATAACATGATTTCTGTGTGCTCTTTTTATTCCCTAGGATATACATTTAATAGTCAACACCATAGCCCAAAAAAAAAAAAAAAAAAAGCATTATTTTAAACAATATTATAAAGTTTAATGAGACTTCAAACATACAGTTTTAAAATTCATTTTTAGTGTTCTTTGGAAAAAGGAAAATGAAGAAGCTCTACCTCTCCAAGAAATTCCTTAGAAAATCTTATTTTTATTGTAAAGGTAACATATTCATTTTATGGTAACAAGTGAGAAGTCTTCAAAGCAGATCACTGAACCGTTTTAGCTGTCTATACACTGATATTGTGAATACACTTTGTCTTATCTAGATACTTCATTTTTCATTTTTAATAATGCTTTACCAGTATTCTGCCAAAAGCTGGATTGAAATCTTTTTTTTTTTTTTTTAAGATTTTATTTCATTATTTTTAGAAAGAGGGGAAGGGAGAGAGGCAGAGAGGGAGAGAGACATCAATGTATGGTTGCTTTTCACCTGCCTCCAGCCACAGACCTGACTGGAGACCTGGTTTACAACCTGGTTATGTGCCCTGGCTGGGGAATCGAACCTGCGACCTTTGGGTTCACAGGCCAGCACCTTATCCACTGTGCTACCAGCCAGGGCTTGGATTGAAATCTTTTTAATTTGATAGTTATACCACAGCATTTACCAGTCATGTGAGGGTTATGCATCCTACTTCTATATCTTTGTGGTTAAATTTACAGAATTTTAAACATGTGTTGTATAAATGCATTTTCTATGAGAGTGGAAAATTTAAAACTAAAAATATTTAAAATAATATAATTGTTACCAATAGTTATCCACCAAATAACAAAATGTCTTAAAATATTTTTACATGCTCACTTTCTCTTCTCAATCTCATTTTGATAAAGCTTCCTTTAATGTTTTTTTTTTTAGATTATTGTGCAATTTACCTGCTTGTTCCTACAAATCCTTTCTTAATGAGTACAATAATGTCATAGCTGTCATAATAGTAATTATTTATATTTACCTATAAATATACTCTATACTCTTATCTACATGTTAATTTTTCCATAATTTTATCATTAGTCTTCACTACAGAGTATCTTCAATAATTTTTTCAGAGTTAAAAGGGTTTCTACATCAAAACACATCTTTACTTTTATTCTGAATGATAGTTGTAAAAGAGAGAGGGGCATAGAGGTTCTTTTTCAGGTGGAGTCAGGTTTTTCAATGTCTTCTGTCATTTTCAATACTCTTTGCACTTTATTGTAGACATAAATTACCTCCAAACACTTGTGGGTGGTAATCTTATCCACTCACAGTTGCCAATCTAGAAATCAATCTCTATGGTATCCTGGTGTTTAAAAAACAAACAAAATAAAACAAACAAGAAGAAAAACCAGTGTATGTGTGGGTTGAGTCTGTGGGAAGCAAATACTGGAAGTTGTTAATGTGAGCTGTAGGAAGGAACTGGTTAACTGGACTATACAGTATAGTCTCTTCACATAATGTACTTCATAGAACATCGTTGGAGGTGAAGTAAGTCATTATTTCATGAACAACTATAAAGAAAAACTGCTGCAAATTAATGTATGGCATTGCATGATTATAGGACACTTTAAACTTATTAAATGAAAGTTTAACATATGAACATTTTTGAAGCTAATAATTGATGAAATATGATAATTTCCTGGTTCATTGCTCACAGTCCTCTCTTCTCCACCTTCAGCTTTTATTCTAAGATATTTCTGAGAATCTATTCCTGAGTATTTCTAGGGGAGGGGGGGATACCATTTCTCTTATTGGTAATCTCTATCTCTTTCTTTAGTCCTTTTGAATTTCACTGTCAAAAGTATTCCATTTGTTTTTTGACTTCCCCAAAATTCATATCTGATGTCAATGTGGCAACTCTTCTAGTCTACCAGTGAGGGTGTATATTTTTTATATGTAGTCTGTCATTTCTATTGGCATGCTCTTATTGGCCCATTTTGAACAATAACCAGACTGTTTCAATATATTGTCTCTGCATATTTTTGTTTCAATTGTATATACTCTGCTCCCCTTCCCATCTACATCCACATCTTTTCTTTATACAGCACATTAGGCAATGAGTCAAAAATGATTTCCATCTCAGGGAGGTGAAGTGTTATTTCTTGAGGCAAATTTTATTTTAAAATAAAGGCAGTCAAATTTTTCATCAAGGAGCTCAGGTTTTTATAATCGACACTAAAACACAGGTATAGATTAACTTAAAACTTCCATAATATCAATAGGTAAGCCAAAAAGTAACTCAACACTTTCTACCTAGAACATGTTATAGCAACTGGCCACCTTCCTCTATTCAATCCAGAATATGAATGATATGGGATAGA
Organism: Noctilio leporinus; assembly: GCA_004026585.1. Taxonomy (NCBI): domain Eukaryota; kingdom Metazoa; phylum Chordata; class Mammalia; order Chiroptera; family Noctilionidae; genus Noctilio; species Noctilio leporinus. The sequence goes on from PVIW01003343.1 coordinate 59,325, forward strand.
ACAAGTTCTAAATCATCTGTTTTCAAATTCTATGTTTTGGCACTATTAGTTCAGAACCCTTGCGGACCTGATACTCAACTAACCATTCCTGACACCACAGATGTAATGTGTAAATCTTACCTCAAGAGCTGACAAACATTAAACTACTCCAAGCGCTCACTCTTTACTTTGGAAATAGTTTCTTACACCATTGTCAAATGTTTTAATGCTCATCTCTTTATAGTCTGTTATTTCCTTCTTTATATTGTTCCTTGTTTACTTAAAAGTGAGTTATTTTAAAAATCCATACAATTTAAAATAACTCCTTTAAGAAATGTGGTAGAGAGAGAGAATATAGATTGCAAAATGAAATCAAGTCAATCATAAATTTAGTACCAATAGGCACATCAGCATTTTGGGTAGTTTAAGAATAGATCACAAATGTGGCTGTGGAACAGGTTAAGAGTGTTATTTTCATCACTAAGATGATTAGTTTGAGCAAACATGGTAATTGAATAGACATGCTTTGGTTAGTATCTCTGCTCTCCTACTTCACTGCCTAAAACCTTGGACATGTGTCTAAACCTGCCCAAGTTTTGGTTTTCTTATCCTCAAATACCAGTTAATAAAAATACTTTATTCACAACTATGTTACAAAGTTTAAATAAGATAATTAATGTAAAGCCATTCATAGTTTCTGACACATAATTAAAGCTCCATAAATATTAGCAGTTACTGTTATTACTGGGTTTGAAATAAAGACATGGTGAAGAGTGGCAGTTAGTTAAAATGCCAGGCAATTTTGTTTAATATAAAAATAATAGGCTCATTTTAGGACAGATATATTGCTAATTCTTAGACTTTAGTTGTAATCTGCGGTTATGAATTTGGCAAAGTTTGACAATATTGTGGAGTATTGGCACTCCCATACAAGCTAGTAAGAATGGCAAGTGCTGTTGAAACAAATCCATAGAAATAACACAATAGAAACATATTCATAGTTGGCATTATGTTCTCTGATCTCCTTTAATAACATTAAGATAAAAATAATATTGAGAACCTTTCTTAGATTCAGTTGAAAACATTTTTGTTTCTTCTCTCTTTTTTTGTCTTTTTTTACACAGAAATGAATTCAAGTAATTTTGACAAATCATGATTTTGACTGGTGGCAGAGTACTCCATAATAAAGCATATATTTATGGGCTAAATACTCCTTATGGAACTATTAAAGTGTAATAGGAATTAACTAATCATGTTGAAAATTTGGATTTTAAACTTATTCTGGTTTAGCACCTTACTGACATGCCCATAAGGTTTATTACCTATAATAATTCCATTGAATTTAGTATTTTTATTCTTCTTTACTTGCCATCATATATTATAGACAGTGGTGAGGAATAACCATTACTTCTGGCTTTAGTAGTATAGTTACTTGTGGATTAGGTACATGCAAATTCATCATTACTAGAGTAAAAGATATATTTTTAAAGTAATTAAAAAAAATTTTAAGCTGCTCTGCTCCTTTAGTTTTCTGTAAATTCATGGGAATAATGAACCTGAAAGTGTAATGAACATAGGAAAAAATCACTCAATGATTTGTGAAAAATGTTTATAAGTGAATTCTACCCATTGAGTTTCTAATGAATAAATCCAGTATAAGTTCACTATTTCTGATGTAGTTAAACTAATTTTCACATTTTTGTGAAAGCAAATATAAAAAAGACATAATAGGGACTGGTAGAAAGGAGTACTTCAGATATCACAATATGACCTTAGAGCTGCTATTTCACATGTGGTTAAAAAGAAGGGTTAGCTCTGGCTAGTGGCTCAATGGACAGACACAAGCCTGCAAACCCAAAGGTCACTGGTTTGATTCCCCAGTCAGGGCACATAACCAGGTTGCAAGCCAGGTCTCTAGCCAGGTCCTTAGCTTGGAAGCAAGTGAAAGGCAACCATATATTGATGTTTCTCTTTTTCTTCCTCCCTCCCTGCCTTTCTCTATAAAAATAATGAGTAAAATCTTTTAAAAAATAAAAAGAAGAGTTAAAGAAAAAATTATTTATGACACATGTTAAAGAGTAGGAAGGCATACTCTTCAGGACCATGGTGACAGGGAAGGGACTATCCATGGGGGAGGGGGAGAGATTGGAATTAACTTCAAATACAGTAAACAAAATAGGAAATTAATAGCCAATGTGGGAGGTATCAGTGGATAGGAAATTATTAAGAGAATTACTTAAATCAGAGGCCAGGGAGGATTCTTGCTGAAGGTAATTTCTTCCTAAGTCACCCAGAGGACAGTAGTGGATAAGAATCCAACCCGACACCCAGGATGATCCGATAGGTAAGATGGCGGATCCTAGCAATAATTGACTTCCTAACCTCATTTTTGTTGTAATTTTTATGTATGTTTCAATGCTTGGTTGTCCTATCAATTTATGTTATTTAAAATGTTACGACAGTTTCCTTAAGCAAATTTTATGTGAAGACATATGAAATATTCAGCTAAATGCTTCCAGAAGTTTACGTATCTTCAATCAATTACTATGCATGTCATTCAGCTTGAGAGTTGTTCAGAAATACATTCTTGGCACCAAGAGAGAACATATGAACTCAGTGTCAGCAACTCTTAATCTCTTCCAAGTCCTGTTTCTGATTTTCTAAAACTAATTATAAAGATCAATTAATAATTAATTAAAATTAATTTTAAATTAATTTGTTTCCACAAACATTCTAGCACTTCAAAGTCAAGAAAATGACTTAACCTTTGTGCCTTTGTTGTTCAACCATTATAGGAGGACAATCCTGGGTTTGTAGCAGTAATTGATAGAATTCATATGGAACACCTTGTGTGATCTGTTACCAATATTTTTATAATCTGTGCACCAACCATATGTGTCTTTAGACAGAGCTGTTAGAAAAGAAATGTGTTGGCTATATAAATGGTTCATAAGAAACAGGAGAAAAGGAGTCTAAGCTTGGTGGCCTGCCTGGAAGCTTACAAATTTTGCCTGCAGATGATTAAATATTGCAAGCCTCTGCCAATTTATGGATTATATGTTTTGTAGAAAATGTCTATTTAAAATTCAAAAGTAGTTGCAAAATGTTCATATTCAGGAGATTGGAAAGGTAGTGTTTTATACTTTCAACATTTCATCCATTTTCTGTATATAAAAAGTGATTATTAAAGGTGGAAAGTTCATGGGTGAAGCTCATCCCATCAATCAACCTTACCAAATACAGGAAAGGTCTCCTTATCCTGACCTCGCCCAGATGGTGACTTATTTTAATGGAGATGTCTTAACATTAAAATCTCTTTTAAAGCAATTGATACAACCTGAAAGTTGTGGGGAGCAGGACCAATAAAATGACTTCAGTTCTATCAAGATAGCATAAAGTATACAAAACAAAGCAGAGCAACACATGTCAACCAAAATGGCTATCAGTCAGCCGGGACACTTTGGTTTAAATGGAAAACTACGTAAGTTTCTGTAGACATGCCTATAGGTCACGCTAGACAAGTCTTTCAAGGAGACACATATAAGATATCTGCACATGTCATCAGAACAGCAGAGCGGGATCACCCACAGACAGGCTCCTGGGGAAATTCCACACTTGCCATCAGGGGTGTCAAGCAGAACAGCCATGTACCACATATAGACTCCCGGAACAATTCCCCACTTGGCATCAGGGGTGCCAAGGCATTTATCAAAAGACCCAGAAGGGTAGACCAGACCACTTTCAAGGTATAACTGAGGCAGGCTCCAGACCACTACTGAGATAGCCAAGCTTCACACACCAGAGTGCTGCTCCATGCCACGCTGATCTCCCCTGACACTGGCCACTGGAGGCTCTGCCCTGCTGGACTGAGGGCTTGGTTCGCCCTTACCCCCGGACCTGCAGACTGAAACTCTGGGACCCCGGTTTGTTATCCCTCCTGATTGCTCTGTGTGTGTGTACATGTGTGTTATATTTCTCTTAGGTTGTGAGAGCGTGAGTAGGATATTGATGCATGTTGATGTTCTACTTTAAGTGAACCTGCATTCATTAAAAGCTGAGTGAATAGCATATTACTGTGTGTGACTCGTGTTTATTCCTTGGTGCTAGGCTGCTCAGCAGGCAGCTATCTAAGTAGTTGCCCAGCTGACTTACAGGAAAGACTGTATCATGTGTATACACTTGTGACAAAAGTGTTTCGTAACCTAAATTTAACGTAAAACAAGAAAATCCCGCAAATAAATGGACTTTTATGAACTTAATATTTCGGTATGCAAAGATATACAAGACCACATGGTCTTCATCCTAAAAGAAGAAACACAGAAACAGCAAACAATACATGTAATACAATTTGTTAAATGCTATCGGTGAGGTAAGATCAGGGTTATTAGAATGCAGATGAGAAAGCGCTAGTACTCAACAGGAGTGACATCAGTAGTTTGTTTATTTACCAGTATGGTGGGCTGATGAAAGACATTCCATAGATTGTTCTTACCTCTGTGAAAACAACTATCAATGTTTGAGATTATAGCTGGCCCCGGTCCTTGAGTGTTTGATGAGCTGAGCTTCCTGTACACTTGCCATGACCAGGTAATATGAGCAAGAAATAAACATTAAACTACCAAGAATTTGAGGTAGTTTATTACTGGCCTCTCACCTAGCCCTGTGCTTCTTAAATTGTAATGTCTACATGAATCTCCTGGGAATTCTGTAAAAGTAAATATCCTTATTCAGTGGGCCAAAGTAGGTAGATGATCTGTATTCCACAAAACCCCAGGCAATGCTGCTGGTCCAGTGAAATAGCTCGTCCATCAAACTGATACACTAGCAATAATGTATTATGTTGAGTTAAATAATGTTTAACTCAACAACATTACCCTAAACTCAGGTTTCATGTCACAGCGGATAACCAGTGTTATCACATTGACTTTCGATCTACGTGTAGTAATCTTTAAGTGGATAATAAAATCAGTATAGTTGGTCACAACCAGCAGTGTAATAAAATTGGGGGAAAAATAATAAAATAGAGTGAAATAAAATACGAAGTATCAGGTTCTCATGAGTAATAAAAGCAAGTATTATTTTGTAACATTTCACAAACTATACATTCCAGGTTGTTCAGGCAAACGTGAAAAAGTTGAAAATGTTGTAAATCCAATTCATCATTGGATTTATTAATAATAAGAAATGTCTAGAATGGTTAAAATAACTATTCAATTTTTGTGTGTGTGAGCACACAGCCTTCGCTCATAGTGAGGTGTGACGGTGTACTTGGGTTCTAGCCATTGAGCTGGGCTATGCAGGGATGTGTGTACGACATTTTTATGCCTGATTCACCAGTAGTTCCAAATGAGATCTTCCAGTCTCTTAGTCCTTCTTTCAGCTGAATGATGGTACCTCAGGCAATTTTGAAAAAAAAAAAAAAAAATTAGATGATGACAGAATCTCCATAAGTCTCACTAATGTAGAAATACCTTGATCTTTATATAGCAGGAAAAAAAGAAGCTGTTACATTGGAGGCCTACTTGTTACAGCAGGCATTATACTAGCTTAAACAATGTGTATGTACATTTAAAGAAAATTTTATTTGTTATTTTTAGAGAGAGGGGAAGGGAGAGAGGCAGAGAGGAAGGGAGAGACATCCATGTATGGTTGTCTTTCGCCTCCCCCCAGCTGGTGACCTGGCTGGAGACCTGGCTTGCAACCTGGTTATGTGCCTTGGCTGGGAATCAAACCAATGACCTTTGGGTTTGCAGGCCGGTGCCTTATCCACTGTGCCACCAGCCAGGGCTTGTATGTACATTTTAAAGAAAATTCTGTAATGCTATGTAACTGCACTCTGCCTCTGAAAGTTTCCTATGGCTTTGGGATAAAAACCTAAGTACTGGCCATGGATCACAGCGGTCTGGGTGACCCGCCCTCTAGCAAGCGCTTGGATCTTATTTTATGCCTCTTCTGAACTATGCTCAAGTGGGCTCTGGGTACAGCCAATGCCTGGCTGTTCTTGGACATACTCAGAATGTTCCCATCCCACAAATTTTGCTCATGCCTGGTCATCTGTCTGGAAAACTATTCCCCCAGATATTTACATGGTATATGATTATCCATACCTTTTTCTTTTTCTTTTATTTCAACTGCAGTTTACATTCAATATAAATTAAATTGGTTTTAGGTATAAAACATGTTGGTTTGACAATCACATACTTTACAAAGGGTTCCCTTCAATATTGCCAGCACCCACCAGGCACCATACAGAGTTATTACAATATTATTGACTGTATTGACTGTATTTCCTATGCTGTATTTTACATCCTCATAACTGCTGTGTAGCTGCCAATCTGTACCTCTGAGTTTCTTCACCTCTTTCACCCAGGTGTTTCCTCCTGCTGCAATGCTGGGCTGGTGCAGGTGTGGTCAGCAACTGCCCAAGACTGGCCCTGAGAGCAACTCCCAATGTTAGGCTGTGGGTATAACTGAATCTTGGAAAACAAATTTGGGGGGTATTTTATAGGTTTCTCAGGAAGTGTCAAAAGAATCAAGACCTATGGTCCATAGAGGCATCCTCAGTAGTACCTTCTTTTTAAAAAAGTTGTTTTTTTATTTATTATTTTTAGAGAGAGAGAGGAAGGGAGAGAGGCAGAGAGGGAGAGAAACATCAATGTATGGTTGCCTTTCACCTGCCTCCAGCCACTGATCTAGCTGGAGACCTGGCTTGCAACCTGGTTATGTGCCCTGGCTGGAAATCGAACCAGTGACTTTGGGTTCCCAGGCCGGTGCCTTATCCACTGTGCCAACAGCCCTGATCAGTAATACCCTCTTAATCTTTCTCTGACCTGATTCCTCTCCCTACCTCAATGGAGCAAGACAGTGGCTGCACCGAAGTTCTCTTCTCCTGATCTGTTCTCAGGAGCGAATATTCTGCCTATTGTGTTTGGTAACTTGGGTATGTTGGCTCGTTCCCTTTGTGCACTTAGTGATCTGGAGACAACAAGCTCAAATGCTACGGAACTTTTTCTACGCAGTATGTATTTCCAGATCAACTTGCCTGCAGATTCCTCCACGGAGCACCTCAATGACTTTTCTAGGGGGTTGCGAGCTCCTAGCTTCAGGGGTCATGGAGCCTTGGAGAATTCTGGCTCTGAAGCCAGTGGAGAGACACTGTGTTATACTTAATTTTTTGCCTCCATCAAGGCCAATGACAGGCAAGTCTTCCATGGCCAACCATTTGCTTTCATCATTATTCACTCCCGGATGGGTTGCTCTTCTGCATCCTTTTGGCTACCCCCAGCTTTGCTGTGGCATCTTGGATCTGAACTTCTCTTGTGATAGGTCTGGGGATTGTTTCCTGACCTGGGCTTTCATTGATGAACATGCTCCAGGCACAGGTGCTGGTCTCAGAACTAATATCTTAAGAGGTGTCTAGTTTCTGATCTACCCACCATTTTAGTAATTCATTGTGTGGATGTTTTTAATATTTAACGTAAGACTTTCATTTGCTCATATCTAGGAGGATTTCTCCAGATAGCTTATTCATATATTTCCAGAAATGGCTAGTTCTCTGAGTTTTCTTTTAGGACATAAATAAAACACATGACTTTTTAGAATCATGCTCTGATTACCTATAAGATGAAGTACTTTTCTCTGTCATATAGGACCCTCACTCGGTAATGCCCCTAGCTTTTGGTACACACTTGCACAGACTAATGTTCTCTTTGCCCTTCTTTACCTTGTTCCCCTGTCTACCATGTTTTTTAAAAATCCAACTTTAGAGGTCCTCAATATGACACTTTCCATATTCACCACAGATAAATATTTTCTACTTTCTCCCATACATATCTCAACCATGGCCCCTACAACTTCATTGCTCATTTTTATTTACCTTGAATCTTTAAAGGCCAGGATTATAACATGCTCATCTATCTGGCCTATTTCCTCAGCCATGGTAGTGCTCATTTACAATGTCTTTCTTTTCTTTATCTTTTTAATGAATGCATTTCCACTTATGTTGTACATATAATGTAACCCGTAAAACCTCTCTAATAAAAACATGAAATTTTGCTCTTTACTAATCAAATATAATAGGCATAAAAAACTGAGTTTTGATGTTTCTCTCCCTTTCTTCCTCCCTACCTGCCCTTCTCTCTAGAAATAACGAATAAAAAAAATCTTTAAAAGAAAATTAATTAATTATTTTATAAACCTGAGTTTTGGACAGAATTCTATCTCACTCCAAGTTTATGGTAGTTCAACTTTACCAAGCTTCTGCTAACATTTGTAAGGCCTAGAGAAAAACCCAAATTGAAGCCTGCCTATATATGACTGTTACATGGTTGGCTAAAATGTGTTCCAGCATCCTATCTTAACTAATATATATTCATAATGACCTGAAATGTCATTTAGAAATTACTAATTCCTTAGTGTTTTGTGCTGGACCATGGCAGTGTAGGAAGATTGGGCCCTACAGAGTCTGACCAGTGCTTCAGATTCCTCCCTAATTTGCCTCCATTCTGTACCTCACATCCAACCTTGAGCCTCACTTTGGTCACCCCTTACACCTAGGTGCACACTAGCAGCTTGTCTACCTAGATCTAGGGAAGAGGTCCATAAGCCATTGGGGCATGGTGCATTGGCATCCCAAGTACCCAGAGATTAATCTAGAAAGGAAGAGTGTACCAATTACTAGGTATATCTTTCTATCTGGTCACAGGACTGTGTACTCCATGAGAAGGTGCACAGGTGGAAAAAGGCCAAGCCAAGTAAGATCATTCAAAGCACAAAACACAGAGTAAAAACTCCTGAGTCTAGAGGAGGAACTACATATTACTCTGCTCAATTTCAAAATAAGAGAAGTTAGGCCATTAGTCAATAAATTATTAAAAATACATTCAGAAGCATCCAGGTTATAATAAAAAGCCCTTCACACTAAACTACCCAGAAAAAAATCTATACGAAACCGCCAAACTGCAGTTGCTAGGAACCTGTAATTTACAAGACTAGAACTTTTTATGTAGTGATTGTGACAGTTATTCTAAATATTATTATTTGAAATGCTTCTCCTGTCCCCTCAAAAAACTCTCTTTACCCTAGAGCTAGTTTGAGGTGGGTATGGTTGGAGTGGAGTGTTCTTTATTTCCCTATCAATGTCCTGAGGTGAAAGGTAGGAGAAAAAAAGGTGGAGATGATGTTGAATTTGGTACTAATCTAATTATATGTCCTATTTGGCTTCTCAACCAATTTACATGTGCTTTGAACCATTTCATTCCAGCCAGTCCATATTTTCATGCTTTTCAAGACAAGATAGAATAAAGTTCCAAGATATCATTGGAGCCAAAACAATGGAATAAAACCTGGGAGTATTTATATTTTCCATTACAGGGGATTTTCTACATATGACTTTAGACAACCAATTCTCATTACTTCCTGTACAGCTAGCTCTCCCTGGTTCACACCCTGTGTTCTTCCTTGCTAAGACATAACCATTAAAAGAAAATGTCTGTTAAAAAAAAAAAATGACCTTCATTTTTATCTTTGTATTTTTCTGCATGGTTTTCTTAAACTACCACAGGCCTAATACAACCCTGAAATAAAGACGCATTGGGGAAAATGGAAATACACACCTCATTTTTTTATTTTCAAACTTACAAAAGCAAAGCTGGTTTGTGTTTTCTTGCTTATAAGTCAAAGATTTGGCAGTTTCACTGTTCAATTTGGCAGCTTGAACATCTGGCTTTAGGACATTTCAATATATCTACTGAAGTAAATTAGTGAAACTAGGATTACTCTTTCACCTAGTTATCCCAATCGTATGTTGCTACTCTGAAAAAAATACACTATTGCATCCCCTGGAACATATATCTGGCCAGATACAGGAGAGTGTCACCTCCCAGGGGTTATACCCCTAATTGAACTGACGTATTTCCAACTTTCATTTACACTTGTTCACGTACGAAAAGACATATGTTCCCAAGAATAACCGGGATCCGAGGGCTTTGTTATTTTCATTTGAAAACAACATAACATTAGTTTACCTCCACAATGTGATTTAGAGTAAATAACAAAACCAATTTGAATGAAAACATTACAGAAGTCTGTTTTAATACTGGTTTTAGGGAACAAAGTCAATAACGTATTATGATCTTCCTTGCTTTTCAGAACTCTATTATCACCATGTCGGCATGAGCAATAACGAATAATCCATATTCCAGCTTAGCTTCTTCCAGATATGTCTGTACCTTATAGATGAGGAAACTGAAACCTCCACTTATTCATTCCTCTACCGAATACATGTTTATTAAGTGCTTAATATTAGCCCAGTACTGCCACTAGGACTTACTGTTGTGGGAATAAAACATCAATCTGTCCAGAGGGAGCTTGCATACTGAGGTGTGAGGGAGGCATCAGCAGTAATTAGTCAAATGAACACATGTGAAGGCTAATTTAGCTATAGATCAGTGTCTTGAAAATCACACAGAATAGTAATGTGATGGAAGGATGAAGGGCAATAAGCAAGGGAGAGTCAAGGAAGACTTCCCTGAAGAGCTGGTTGAATCCTGGCCAGCAAGATGAAAGGAAAACAGTAAAACAGACAGAAAACCTTGATAATTTGAGAACTGGCTGCTGGCTCAATCTGGCATTCAAGAAGGGTGGGCAAACCAGCCACAATAAAAGCAAGCTGAACAAGCAAAAGTGAAGACATTGAACAGGCTTTAAGTAGTGTCTTTTGCCTCCATTTTTCTACAGTTGATTTCTAAATACCTCCTTGCTACCAGAGTCAGACTGAATGCAAAAATGGATAAAACTCCTCTGAAGTCCTCCCTATCACCACTCTTTCCCAGAATAATTTATTGAAAACAAGGTTTTTTGGAGCATTTCTCTAGAATTAGTCCATGGATACATAAATGCATGCACACACGCAATATACATACACACACACACCCCTTTCTAAATCTCTTCAACAAACTGGATCAATCTGCGCATTTTGTTCTGGAATTTGCCTTTTTCAGTTAAAACATCTGTAAGTCTCAGAGACTAATGTATATCAGTCCATCTAAGTCTACTGTAGTAGCCTTAATTATATAATCTAATATATAGCCTAAATATAGTAAATTTAAATATTTTTTCATTGATTAGCATTCCGATTATTTCCATCATTAGCTATTTAAAACGATGCTGAATTTGACATTCTTGAATGTAAATCAGAAATACATTATCAGGAGTATATTTACTCCCAGGAACTAGCATTTCTTAAGAATATTAGGTTAATAGCAATGAGATTTATATATATATATAGAGAGAGAGAGAGAGAGAGAGAGAGAGAGAGAGCTTCACATTGGAATTTAATAAAAATACAGTTGTTTCTATTCTACTCTACAAACTAGCTCTATGTCAATTGGTAAGATATGACTCACAGTTTTTTTATGTGAGCAAATACAAACAAGCACATTGGTCCATGCTTATATGTTTCTCTAGATAAAGAAAGACTATCTTCATATGATCATTTTTTTTTTCTGCCAAAAGAATTGACTTCTTATTGATTTCTTTTCTATCTGGAAGGCATCCTGTGATTAAATAATCATGCAGACTTTTTAATGGGACAGGCATGATGACCGTCATCTGCTTCATCCAAAATTAGCTGAGTGACTTTGTAATAATCGCTAAATCCCTTCTATATTTATTGTCCTGCAAATTGTTTGACTATTACGCAACTTCAGATGTTAGGTAAAAGTTAAGACAGAACATGTGTACATTGACCAGCAGAATGCCTAATACACAGAAAGGGAGCAAAAGTAGTTCTTTCATGTTTTATTTTGTTTTTGTTCTAAATATGACAAAAACATGTGTATTTATGTTAGCCTGGGAAATGTGTCCACTTTAATGAAGAGATTTCATTGGAAATACCAGGGTGTTATCTAGCAGTCAATGTCAAGAACAATTGAACACACATTTATATAGCACATAAACTATCCATGCCATGCGCCTCACCATTTTTTGGTAGCCATGGAGAAAAGCATTTACTGAAGCCTCTGTTGTACACTTTTAACCATCTCAATTATTTTCTACATTGAGATCATCAGCTGAGTCTTTATGAGAGAGCAATAAAAGCCATGAACACAAAAGGTATGACCAATTAGAGATGGGCTAAAAAAGCAAGCTGGAGCTAATCTTTACCCTGCCCTCTACATATATGTATATAGTACACACAGTCTTCTTTGTCCTCTGCCCCTTTTACCCCTAAAATAAAGAAACCAAAGGAAAAACTCACTGCAGATGTCTGGCTAGTCAAGCTATTCTATTGTAAGGTAATGTCTCTAAAACAGACTAGGCAATACAGGATTATGAGGTTTCTACTTGCTTATATTCATTCAAATACATTTAATTTTAAGTTTCTACAACATTAATACTTGTTTCAGTATATACTTCCCTTTAACAGCAAAACCTGTATTCAAGGTATTATTTCATTTTCTCATTAGCTTGTATCGTTTCTCCAAAATTCAATTTTAAGACAAAGTAAATAGATACATGGGTTGGATATTCTCCATTTGCCTTCTCAGATCTACTTACTTTTCCAACCTGATCTATGCTCCATGAGGCTTACACAGTTATATGGCCTGAATTCCTCGTAGATAGGCTAATTTGGGTTAAACCAACAGAAGGCCTGGCAGAAGACCAAAGAACAAAGGAGAGACAGCAGGGCATTTATTTTCCTGTTGTGTTGTGAGTTGACAGTTGTATTCCTTCACCTGAGATTCAGCTGTGGATTTCATAAACCTACCTTCCTTCCTAGAATCTAAGGGTGGTGATGGATTCCAAGTGTTGCTAATCTCTGGATGCTTCTGCATCCCTTAACCTGGCACACATATTGTTACAATTATCCTTTTATTGGACTCTCTCTATTTTTAAAAAAAAAATTATTTATTATTTTCAGAGAGAAGGGCAGGGAGAGAGGAAGAAAGGGAGAGAAGCATCAGGGTATGGTTGCCTTTCACCTGCCTCCAACTACGGATCTGGCTGGAGACCTGGCTTGCAACCTGGTTATGTGCCCTGGCTGGGGAATTGAACCAGCAACCTTTGGGTTCACAGGACAGCACCTATCCACTGAGCCACACCAGCCAGGGTTGGACTCGCTTCAGTCACTGCATTGAGTGAATTCTGAGTTTCCTGCTAGTGTCCTGAATGACTCAAATGACACTGACAATCTTCTCTGTATGGGAAATTGTGCTAGATATTCAGGCATATTTCATCTCATTTAATTATTTTAGGAACATTTTAGCTATGTAATAATGTATCTAACATAAAGGTGAGAAAACATGAATCCCATAACTAGGGGCTATAAGAGCCTAAGTTTTAACCCAGTTTTATGCCATTAAGATTTTTCTTTAAACTAACTACGTATTATGTAAATCTGTCATATACCGGTTTAGGAATAAATACAACTGACTCTTGGTAAACATACAATTGCATTTATATTCCTCTGAGCATCAAAGGTGGGTTTATCATTTAGCCCTTTACCCCAAGCCCATTTTATAAATAACTCTAATATTTTTTAACCCAACACCAGGAAAGTTTTCTCCGATCCACTTTAATATTTCAAAGAATTCTAATAGTTATGATCTTGTCACCTCTTCACTAGTGACATCTTCACAAAGTGCCTTTTTCATATTGCAGTGCTCTTGGACAATATTTTCCACATGCCCCTTCTTGACTAGACTAATTTCTACCTCTGTATTGCTCATTCCTTCTTCCCCTTTGTACAATATATACTAGTATAAATCTAATTTAAGCTGGATGGGACTGAGGCTTCTCCTCAATGGGAGATTGCTCACTTATGACTGATGATAGTGTGTCATGAAGAATATTCAGGTCGATGGCCTGTGACCTTCCTTTGATTACCCAGGGTTGCTCCTGCAATAACTCCACCAAGATATGTCAGAACCCACTGCAGAAACAGCCATCTAATTGCCTGCACCATGTCCCTATCTTATATTGAGCAGAAAGTCTCCATTTCAGTTAAATGCCCATAAAGGCCATGGAAGTGTTTCATCAGAACACCCATCGTCACTGTCACAGTATACAGTGTTGCAGATCATTTTTTCTTTGCTTCACATCCTTTAGGCACCTGAAGAAAGATCAACTTGTACTTAATGGGACAGTGGCTAGATAAAGCACATTTTCTGAGATGGCTTCATATAGAAATACACCACCCTTGATATGGCTGTCCAGATTTTATTAGCCATGGATTTCTAGACAAGGTAACATTTTATGTACTGAAGGAAAAGAAAAAAAATAAGCTTTAACTAGGAAGCCCAAGAACCCCAGTTTGCATGCCATTTGTTTCGAGTTCATAGAACTCCCTGGATCTCAGCTTATTTATTTGAAAAACTGCTCTGGAAATGATACTTATCTACTATTTATTGTTTATTATCAACCAGATCCAGTGCTGATGCTGAGAAAACAAGAGAAAAGAAAAAAAAAATCCTAAATATAGTATTTCCCCATTTGGTTGGTTGTCTTTTTGTTTTGTGAGCTGTTTCTTTTAATGTGCAGAAGCTTTTTTAGTTTGATATAATCCCATTCATTTATTGTTGCCTTACTTCTCTTGCTATTGGGGTCAAATTCATAAAATCTTCTTTAAGACCAAGGTCCATATGTTCAGTACCTATGTTTTCTTCTATGTAACTTACTGTTTCAGGTCTTATATTTAGGTCTTTGATCTATTTTAAATTAATTTTTGGACATGGGGACAAATAGTAGCCTAGTTTTATTGTTTTGCATTGTTTTCCAATTTTCCCAGCACCATTTATTGAAGAGGCTTCCTTTCTCTATTATGTGTTGTTGGATTCTTTATTGAAAATTATTTGCAAAGTAAGTCAGACATGAAAAGTTAACAACTGTATGATTTCACTTGTATGTGCAATGTAAAACTAAAAGCTATGAATAAATAAACAAGAATAGCAAACAAATAAAAACTCATAGCCACAGGCAAGAGCATGGTGGTTGCCTGTGGATAGGGGCAGAAACCCTGATAGTGATACTGGACATGGAAGGACATATACCAAAGGCCATGCTGACATCTGTAGTCAAGAAAAGAGAACTAAGAGAAACTCTACAAGTTCATAGAGTCATACATACAATGAGAGCCAGACAGCAGCTGCATGTGGCTAGAAATTGAGCAGGAAACCTGAATGGGGCACCCACAAGGCCTGAGAACAGGCCCAGATCAGTCCAACTGAAATAATCTATTCTGGTGATCAAAGTCTAAGCCTTTGCAAGGGATGATGCTTTCCCTTTTCAATGAACATGGAACCTATGGTGAATCTACCATATGAATGAATAGGTTCCATGCAAAGTTTAATCATAGGCTAAATTGAAACAACTCTGTAAATTAATTGCTTCACAGAAGAAGCGGTATTATCTTGGCACTCTGTGACTTCTCAACTTTCCCAAGATGAAATGAAAGTCATCCTTGAAAGGTGAGAGATTTCAGACCATCAAGTGAGATTCTGGGAACTCTGATGGGGCAGCTGAAGGTGATTAGGAGAACTGTGTGAGATCCCAAGGTGCCTACTTTAAAGGGGACTGAGGTGTCACTGTCTGATGTACAATGTATCTTCTTCAATAGATGCCTCATTAAAATTGGAAGTCAATAAGCTTATGTATCATGTATGTTTATTAATACACTTGTCTTACATATTGTTTTATTTATAAAATTATAGAGAGAAAGTAGAAAACATGTGGAAATCCGGTCTTATGTTTTGTATATAGCTCTAAATACCCGGTCTTCTAGAATCAAGATATAAATGTTTGACTTTATGAAGTGACATCTATAGAATGTGCAATATTAAAATTCTGATCAAAGATTTTCTTATATGCATTGTCTCCTGGCCAATAAAATCAAACATCATGTTATACTATCAAATACACTGAGCAAATATAGTTGCTACCTTTTTACATAAATTTTCTTCCTTTTTTAATGCAATGTGATACACATGAACTACATGGGTAATTTATTCCCAATTTACTGTGAGACATAGCATTCCCCAGCTGAATCTTTGCTTAGATATTCTACCGTGTGTAAAATGTTGATGTGAATGTAATTTAAATGGAGTGTGTATTTGGAAGGGGTAGAATATATTTTAAAAATGATGTTGAAGTAATGAACAAACCAGGTCACAAAGAGAATTTCTTTCAGTAACTCTTGATCAGAGACAAGTTTGTAAATCATAGAAGTTGTTTTGTTTGTCTGCCATTGCAGAGGTTACTGCAAAACACAAACACATGCACGTAGGCAGAAGCAGGTGCACACTTACTTACACGCAGGAAGAGATTTAATAACTAGGATATTTGAGTCCAAGTGCCTATGTTTTTAGGTTGCTAGACTGTCTATAGGAGAATGGTATCAGCAAGACACCAGAATAGGAGGCCCTGAACGATCAGGTATACATGTCGTAAAAAAAGTTATTGCAGCACAACACTTGAAAGAAAACACTGGGAAAAAAATAAAGGAGCCAGGAGATGATCCAGTCATATGTGGTTAACTGATCTTCAACCAGAGTGCCAAGAATACTCAAAAGGAAACACTCAAAAGACTACACAGCCTCTTCTACCGCAATGTTGGGAAACTGGATATGCACATGTAGAAGAATAAATTTGGTCCTTATCTTACCTCATACACTAAAATCAACTTAAAATGTATTAAGGACTTCAATGTAAGAGCTAAAACTGTGAAAGTCCTAGGAAAACATGTTGGGACAAACTTCGTAATGATCTTGGCAATGATTTCACGAATGGACACTGGAAAGCATAACAAAAAGTAAACAAGTGTGACTACATCTAACAAAAATGTCTATACAGCAAAGTATGTAACAGAATGAAAAGCCAACCTGTTGAATAGGAAAAAGTAGTTCTGAATCATGTTTGTTAAGGGTTTGATAGCCAAAATACACAAGGATCTCCTACAATTCCATTGTAAAAAAAATCCAATTTAAAAACTGGGCTAAGAACTTGATTAGACATTTCTCAAAGGAAGACGTACAAATAGCCAAGAGGTATATGAAAAAGTCCTCAATGTCACTAATCATCAGTGAAACAGAAATCAATACCAGTAAGCTATTACTTCACATCAGTTGGGATGGCTAATACATATATAAAAGACAAGTGTCGGTGACAATGTGGTGACATTAGAGCCCTTGTACACTATTGGTATGCATGCAAAATGGCACAGCTTCCATGGAGATTGGGATAAAAGTTCCTTCAAAAATTTAAAATACAAATACCATATGATCCAGCAATTCCACTTCTGGGGGTTTATCCATCAGATTCAAAATTAGAATATCCAAGTGACATTAGCACTCCCATGTTTGTAGTAGCATAATTCACAATAGCCAAGAAGTGGAAACAACCTAAAGGCCCATCAACAAAGAAAATGTGTATGCATATAATGAAATTCTATTAAGCCTTTAAAAGAAGGGCATTCTGCAGTATGTGGCAACATGGATGAATATTAGACGTTATTCAGGACGTTAGACTAAGTGAAATAATCTATTCATAGAAAGACTATTACTGCATTATTCCACTTGGATGAGGTATCTAAAATAGTTAAAATCATAGAATCAAAAACAGGAATAGGAGCTGGGTGGGGGGCGTTGGGGGTGCGGATTTGCTAATCAAAGCCATCAAGTTTCAGATAAGCCAAATCCATAAGCTCACAAAATCTACTGTACATTGTACCTATAATCAATAATGTACACCTCAAATTTATTAAATGGGGAGATATACTGAGTGTTTTCATCATATTAAAAATAATAAAATAAATGAATATAGCTTTTCATTTACAGAATCTTTTTAAAGTTTATGTAATTTTCTCTCATTTATCCTCCCCAATTTTAAGGCCATGTCTTATTCTGTATTCTAGTGAATATAAGCCTCTATTTTTTGGTTTTAGTAAAAGTCTAACACTAATGAATCTGACTAATTTGTGCCTGAAACATATCCTTTAGTTACCTTAGGTTATTTAAAAAGTGTAAAGCAATTTTCATGCCACTGAACATCTACCTAGGAATGCTGAATTATTCTTCCCATGAGGAAGAAAGTGAATATGTCTATTCTCTATATAGTTTCACACCTGGTATGGTGTTGGCCTATGTCCAGTTATTTCATAATTGATTTCCCTGGGCTACATCGAAGCAGTTATCAATGGAGTATATAATAGCAGACCTCTGCAAAAATATCAGAAACCTTACAACTGCTGCCTTCCTTTCCATATGCTTTTGAAGCTGTGATATTTGCATCTGAAAATGGTGTCTAATTTTCCACGCCTGGTATCTCCTTCAAATGCTGCACTGAAACTCACCTTTCCTCTTTAGAGAACAGACATATTCCTCAATCTGTTTACTTAACATTAGCTGTACTCTCATTTGGAAGCATGCCAATTTGCAAAATCTCAATCCTGAAATAAGTGTGCGTTGTTTTATAATGATCTTAAATCATTTTTTTCCAAATCACTTCTCCAACTCTATTACAAAATCTTTAGTAGATAATTGAGTCTCTTATAAGTTCTTTTGTGTGAATTTTCTTACCAAACATAGGAAAGTATGAAGACTTGAGACTCAATACATTGTACTGAGAAATCAAGAAAAAAACTGGATAAAGAAAATTTTCTGCTAAACAATAGATTTAAAGAGAAATAATGGTTAACATATTTGTATATTTATTACACATGAAGTATTGCTCCAAATATTTGCTATGAATGAACTTCTTCAGTCCTCACAACGGCCCTTGAATTAATTTATGTTACTATCCTCATTTTAGAGATGTGATATAAGGGGTACCAAGAGTTTAAATAACTTGCTCCCAGGACTACAACTAGTATGAGATGGAGCTAGAATTTGAACCTAGAAAAATTTATATCATGGACCTGGTTTTCTAGGTTCTCATGCTTAGAAACATGGAGCTATGATAACATGCCTTTCATGTTTTGTGATTTAAGTAGAGTTATGAATCAAAACCATGTCAGATGGAGAACTGAATATCTGTCCTCAATAATCACCTCTATAAAATCAGGGATTTAAGCTACATGTTATTTGGAGTTCCTTCCTGTTCTAAGTATTCTTTTGTATAATCAAAATTATAATGCACTAAAAGTGAAAACAAACACTATTGCCATCCACTTACTTCTATTATAGTCAGATATGCGCTAGCTGATCTTTCACATTTATTCACTTTTAACTTACAAATGACACTTTTCCTTAAATATGATTACCAGTGCTTTTTCTAGAGGAGGAAACTGAGGTTTAAAACACATAAATTACTTCCCCAAGGTCAGGAGGCTTTCTAATGGCTGAGCTGAAATTAAAACCATATGTACCTATCTAATTAACCATTATGCTTCTTTATATGAGATCATATACCATATTTTTTATTACATCCATAAATAGTTAGTGAATATTAGAGCTCTTATATGAGCAAAGCAGTCCTTATGAAAAAATTTTTTTCTTGAAATGAATATATATTTTTGTTGTAAGTGAATATATACTATGGCATTTGTGTATGGATTATCCAAGGCAACAAGCTATAGCAGTTATGTAAGTTAACTAAAGTGAATCCATTCTGAACACCAGAAATTGTGTTTTTCCTCCTCTTCTTACTCCTATTTTTTAAAAATTGTTCTGAGATTAAAACAACTAGGTTTCCTGTTTCCCCCATGTATCATGGTTCATAAGAAAATGGATAAGTCCACAAAATTTACATATTTTGTTTAATATACATTATGACTATATATATATATATATATATATATATTCCTTGAAAGAAGAAACACAGAAGCAAATAAAATGAGGTATGATTGGAATATGTCATTCTGTTAGTGTTCATTAGTAGAGTAGGCAATTGCCAAGATATGGAATCAAGTTTTAACCCTAGGTTTTCCTGGCTTCAATCACTGACCTCAGGTTGGCACCTGATTTCCAGCTTTTCTTCTAGTTTGGGAGTTTCTTAGGCACTTTTATACCTTTACCTTGGTGACACTTTTCGATGTTCTTTTTGTCTAGCACTGCTCACAGGTGCCATTTGTTCCAGAGCAGATGACATCCAATGAATCTTTGATCGGCTAACTGGAGTTTTGTAATTGGTGTGGAAATAGTAGCATGAGAATTAGTTTTTGCAAAAGAAAAACCCAATCTATCTTTCTGACTTCCTCTGTAGTGCTTTATCCTAGTCATGTTGGAATGTTTTCCTATGTTTTATGAAGGCTTCTCAGGACTAGCAGGGAAGCCAAGTGAATTTATGGCTTTTAATCCTCTCCTGGTCCTCTCCCAAGCTGTGCCGGCTAGGCACCCTGCCTCCTCAGGACAACGGCCAAGTATAATTTTTTATAAGTTACACTTCATTAAATTCCAAGAGCCTGGCTAAATCATGCTTTTATAGTCAAAAATAGTAGAGTTCAACCCCTTCTTTTAGCATATTTAAGTACAGATAGAGTTCGTCGGATTATTTGTTATAAAAAGAGCACTTGGGTGTGGAAACCATTTAGGAGTCAGAAGACTGGGAAATGGAGAACTGCAAGGGTCAATATTACGAACAATTTTTTCCACTTTGTATGTTAATGGCCTAAAAGAAGGAACAAGCCACAGAGTAGCAAGAATTGCTGAGAGGGCAAAACAGAGGTGAGACGTGTCAAGGATAGAGAGCAAATAACAATATATTGAGAAGCAATGCAGTAGGGAATGAGCTGGACACCAAGTTCCTACTTTAGTCGCTTTAGGTGAAGTAATGAGGCCAGAGATCAAAACAAGGGAAGTTAATAAAAAGCTTCATAATAGCAAGATGCTACATCACACCGGTGGGTGGGGAAAAGGGAAAGGCTGACCTGGAATAGCTGTGGTCAATATACATTAAAACTTAGGATTTGGAATCAAAATAAAATGAACAGGCATTTGAAGCCACATCTGGGGAAGGCTCCCGACACAGAGCTGTAAGTGACATGGCTAATTCATCAACGTGTAAGTGCAGAGCTTCAAAGTGAGGCCGAGGTGAGGGAAGCCAGCTGCTCTGGGGTGAAATGAGTTGAAAACACACTCTTCACGGTAACTGCTGGGTTTGGCGTTTCTTGAAATTATAGAAAAGAAGACAAATCACCTGTCACGTAGAATGGAGGACTGAGGTCTTGTTTGTATTTTGTGCTAATCGCTGAAGCATGCAAAGTAACTGTTCAATGAGATGACTTTCTTCCATTCTGAACTCAGGGGCAACTGGTTGACTGCCCTACATCTTAGTCTTTTACCTGGATGTACTTGAAAAATCTCCTAATAATCTTATAAAACTGCAGGTTCTGATCCAGCAGGTGAAGGTAGGGAGAGCTGTGGAGATCCTGTACCTCAAAGATCTCCCAAGAGATACTAATGTTTCTAGAACAAGAACCTTGTGTAGCAAAGTATTTATCCCCTGAAAATGTTCAAAATTCCCAAGTCTCTCTTCCATGACACCCCCAGGAAACTTGGAATAGAAAGGCTATATTATTTACTACCATGACATACTAAAATATGTTTTTCTGCTTTGCTGTCCTTTTGACTCTACTCTTTCCATTAAATATTTGTAGAAAAGGCTATAAATGGAAGTGGTAGAAAAATAAGTATGGTATGTAAGCCTTTTCTGCAAACTACATGCAGGTTTCAACTTCCAAATATCTTAAAACAATCACATTGTAAAATTATTTCTTATACCTGCCATAGTTTAATATATGGTGATATGGTGAATTTCTTTCTTTCTTTTTTCTTTTCTTTTTTTTTTTTTTAATTTAAAAACTTTATTTCAAGTCACCATGAAAGGCCTGAAAATTCTGGCCTTTCCATCAAAGGTAGCTTCGGAGAAAGGAACTGCAAGTAATTAGGATTTGTCTACACATTTAGGAGAATAAGCAGGGATGGAGATAAAACTCTGCTTGCAAGTATTAGCTGGAAAAACCCCTTCACAACTAACCTGGTCCTTGGTTGTCAGCAGTCGCTAATTTTTAATCAGATTATCTAGGGACTGGGTAGGATTGATCCGCTAAGAGGCTAGAAACAGGGCCAGGCACAAGGAGGCAATTACTAACATTGATTTTCCCCCCTCTATTCTTCCCCATGGCCGCCTTCAGAAGAAGAGCTTCTCTTTGGCCATGTGTATTTTGTGCATGAATAAACAAGAAAGTCCTATGAAAATGTTACTGAAGTATTCTCTGCCCACATTCAGGATCTAAAGGGAGAACATCAGGCTGGAAATAACTTGCACCCCTTTAGGTAGCTTTTACAGAAACCAGTTGGATGCTTTCCTCAAACCAAGTGTTTGGTGAATTTTTTTTTTTGTTTAGGAGAATCCTTCTAAGCCCTTTTTTTTTTTTTTTTTTTAAGATTGTATTTACTATCTCCAAAGAGAGGGGAAGGGAGGGAGACAGAGAAGGAGGGAAGCATCAATATATAGTTGCCTTTCACCTGCCTCCAGCTAAAGACCTGGCTAGAGACCTGGCTTGTAACCTGGTTATGTGTCCTGGCTGGGAATTGAACCAACGACCTTTGGGTTTGCAGGCCGCACCTATCCACTGAGCCACCCACCAGGGCTGTGAAATTTTATTATAAGCTCACCACCTCTTTACATCATGATAACACTTAGCTGAATAAGACCCTTAACAGTAAAAAATTAGAATTTTATTGTTCACAACAAGTTTAAAGTAATTATGAGGAGTTAAAAGGAAATTGATATCTTTCAAGGGGCCATGTGTCTCAATTCAGCCACTGTCAAAGTGTGTGACAGTTTTATAGTAATGACTCGCAATGAATCATGCCTGTCTGTATTCTTGTCTTACTTGGCACGGTCTCCTCCCACAGAACCTCTGGGCTTGACCAGGTGATTGCTTTGACCAATTAGACATGAGCAAACTTGACGCGAGGAGACTCTTCAAATGCAAGGACTTACCTTCTCTCTTGTTGCTTTTAGAACTCAGTTGTCATGTGACAAAACTAGCCTCACCTGTGGGAAACACATAGCCCAGCTTACAGTCATCTCCAACGGCCAGACATCTGAGTCACACTGTCTCACACCATCCAGCCCCTGTTGGGCTATCAGAGGACTACAGCTACATGATTGACAGAAAGGAGCCCAGGTGAAGAGCCAAAGGGATGATCCACACAATTACAGGGGGGGGAACACTGTGGTTATTTTAAGCCACTGACTTTTATAAAGGTAAACTATGTGACAATACGCTAGGTCAAATTACTTCAACTTTATTAGTCTCAGTGTCCCCCTCTTTTACAACAGACATGGTAATATTTATATCAAAGAGTTGTTGCAAGCATTAAATGCAGCAACGTGTATAAATGTATCAATCACAGGGCTAGGCACAAGCAAGCAGTTACTAAAATTGATTGCCCCCCTCTATTCTTCCCCATGGCCACCTTCAGCAGAAGAGCTTCTCTTTGGCCATGCATATTGTGTGCATGAATAAACAAGAAAGTCCCATGAAAATGTTAATGAAGTATTCTCTGCTGACCGGTGTGAGAGCCTCCACAGCATAGGAAAGTAGTTGGAATTACCCTGGTCAGGTAGGGCATCACTTGCTCTAAGATTTATAGCTCTGTAGAGCCTATCATTTCTAGCATTCTAAATAAGTGAATTAAAGGGAGGTTGTTTAAGGAGTTGGAGACCAGGTATTCCCATAAGAAAAAATAAAAGAGAAGGAAGTTAATTAGAACACCATTATCATCAACAACCTAAATGGTGCATGAATGTATGCATTAACTCTCAAGACCTTTCTTTTCCTAGTGATTACTAACAGCATAGCATAAACTTCTACCTAATTGTGCTTCCAACTCATTATTCTCTCTGTCTCTCTCTCTCTCTCTTTCTCTCTCTGTCTCTGTCTCTCTCTCTTGGACTGTGTTGAGTGGGAGATATACCAACAAAAAGACACTCAACATCATCTTGGGAATGTCATGTAAACTCATGCTTATTTCAGACATTTGTAAATAGTAAAAGGCTGTCATGCCTTTGCTCAGCAAGTATTTGATAAGCACTCACTATGTATCAGACATCATGCTATCTGGCTTGATATTTAAATATAAATAAAACATGAATTTAACTCTTGGTGACCTTGCTCCAGCAAGGGTAGAATTCATAACATAAGTAATTACAATGGCAGGCTGTAATGACAAGGTTGAAATATGCATATAATGTAATAAGAATAGAGAGGAGAGGTACCTAGCTAGGCAAGTAAGCTTAGAGAGTTTCTCCAGTGTAAATCAAAACAGAGGCTTATGGCATGAGAACAAGTTAGGAAACCTATTCAGAGAAAGGAGACAACATTCTTGCAGGAAGGAGGTGCCACATGAGCCCAGATGCAGCATGGTGTGTATGGGAAGGGAAAAGAAGGTGAGCATTCCTGAAACCTAAAATGTAAGGTGGCAGTGATAGAAATAAAGCTGAAACAAAAAATAGAAAGGCAGGCATGGAGGACTGAGCATGGTACCCAAACGTCCATGGAACAGTCTCCCATCATGCATCTCCCTTCTCTCTTCCGGCTCCCTGTCACCACCTTGGTTCTACAACACTTCTTCCGAACCCGGCACCTTCTCTTAAGTTGATTTTTCCTAAATTCAGCGCCAGTCAAAAACATCTCATATGCTATCTATACATCCAATTCAAATAGTGGGCTTTTTTAGAATGCATTTTTCATCCTTTCATTTATGACACTAGAATGGTTCAATGTAACCAACAACTAGCATTTGATGAAATGAAAATTGAATTAAATAAAATTGGACATGATTCTAGTTTTTAATTCTATTTACTGGAATGCCTGGAATGCACCTCATTATCCAACCCCCTCAGGGTTCCTAATACCAGCAGGACAGGGCCTAGAGGCTCAAGTCCCAGCTTTCTAGAGCTACTCTGATCCCAACTTTGTGTTACCTTGTTGCCAAGTTCTCAGGTTATGATAATCCCAATCTCTTCCCTTTATTGTCCCCAACATAGCGAATGTTGGCAATGAGGGAGGATATAGTTGCCTCATGCAATTATTTTTTATTTTAATCTTTCCTTTTCACTGTGTCAATTTTCTAATCTCTTGTGATGAGTTACCTTTGTTGAAATACCTAAAGTAGTTTCTGTTCTCCATCCTGCACTCTGAGACACGAGGTGACTAATTCTAAAGCCATAATTTTTCTCTTACTCAAGTGTCAAGAATGGGGTCATAGAATCTTTTGCTTTTTTAGTTTTTGTAAATTAAAGTTATTGGCATTATGGCTTATGAATTATATGCTTCAAGTACAAATCTATGATACATTAGCTGTATATTTCATTGTATGTTTACCACCCAAAGTCAAGTCTTCTTCCATCACCATATGAGGTCTGTCCCAAAAGTATAGGGCCAATGTCACTATAACTAAAACAGTTTGTGCTGCCAATACTTTTGGGCCAGACATCATATATTTGATCCTCTTTATCCTTTACTACTTCTCCTTTATCCACCTTTCCTTTTGGCAACCACCACATGGTTGCCTGTGTCTATGAGTTTTTGTTTGTTTATTTGTCTTGTCTGTTATTTGTTCCTTTCAGTTTTATATCCCACATATGAGGGGAATCATATAGTTCTTGGCACTTTCTGACTTATTTCGCTGAGCATGATCTTCTCAAGATCCATCCATGTTGTTGCAGATAGAAGTATTACATCTTTTCTTACTGCTGAGCAATGTTCCATTACAGACACACACCTATACACACACAATATTTAAAATTTGAAATTCAGGAAAATAATCACACCTAAAAACATATGTTCATAGCTGGAGACAGGTGAAAGGCAACCATACATTGATGTCTCTCTCCCCCTCTGCCTCTCTCCCTTCCCCTCTCTCTAAAAATAATAAATAAAATCTTTTTTTTAAATGTTCATCGGAGCTCTCACAACCAGCCGTACTCACTCTTATAATGCACGCCCACCCTTGATCATATCATGTACATCTTACTACTTTCAGGCTATTGTTCTAATGCTCTATGTATCTTAATGCATTCCATTCTTATACTCACTCTATCTGGATAATACCATTGTTATCCTCATTTTAAAGATGAGGAAACTGAGGCACAAATACACTAAATAACATTGCTTAGGTCACTTATCCAAGGCAGGATTTTAATCCATGCAAAACTGGCTCCCAAGCAAGACTATGTAAACCAGGAGTTAGCAACCATTTTCTGTAAGGGGCCATGTTGTAAATATTCTCTGCTTTGTGGTCTGTCCTGTCTCTGTGACAGCTACTCTGCTTTTATAGCATGAAAGCAGCCATAGACAAAGTATAAAAGAATGGGTGGACTGGGTTCTAATAAAATTTACCAAAACAGATGCTGGGCAGGACTTCATCCATAAGTCATATAGATTGCTGACCCTTGATCTAAATATCTAGGCTATATATATCAACAGAAATTTTAGGAAAGTTGTTTGACTTAACTATTTATTACACTATCAGTCCATTAATTTAAGGTTATGTTCCCATTTTGTACCCTAAAGTGATTTCATATGTCCTATGGATCCTTTTTCTCTGAATGTGTAAATATGCATGCATCTTCTAGGAGAGATACCTTGGATGTTGCTTTCAATGTTTTCATTCAATAAATCTTTTAAAACACATCTAGGCTAGATATTTCCATAGGTAATTTATCTATCTATTTGTGATATAGCTTTGTAGCAGTTACATACAGAAATTCAATGGTTAGCTATAAATCTATGACTTGTATGTACATGCCCCATGTTATATTTAATTTTATATATACATAAAGTTGTTTTAGCCCTCAGCCATTTGAGGTGAAGGGCAACCATACATTGCATTTTACTGTGTAATCCATCATGTGTATTTTGAGTATGTCCTACACTGTTACCCTCCATAATAACAGACAGTCCTCCCTCAGCTCCAAAGGAAGCAGGTATTAGTATTCTCTTTGTTTTGTGTATAGTTTTTTCTGTTTTATGTGTACTATTCATTGAACTTTAGGAACTGTGCTTTTTGATTTCTTTTGGTATACATTCTTCAAAAAATGCACTAGAGCAACAAACTACCACTTTGTTTTTTCCCTAAAATAAATCCACTGCATGTTTAATCTTCAAAAACATGTACATGTAATTTCAAACAAGCTAGTTTCTTTCCATTTGTAGTTTGTGGCTGTGTGACTGAAGTGACGTGGCAAGTGGTACAATTTAGGACAATCTGCTTTTATTCATTACTACATAATAGATGACAGTCGGAGATTTCATATCGCCAACTCTATTTTTGCATCTTAATCAGCCTAGACATTTGGTCTTCAAAAACTGAAATAAAACACATCGCCACGGCTTTCCCTTCTGGATTACATAAGAATGTAGACATCTTCCGTAATAAATTTATTCTGACAGCTGCTGCAAAATTTACCAAGCTTGCCAACACTCTGAAAGCAAAGGAGAAAATAGAGACCTTGGTGGATTATTTACCCAAAGCCTTTATCTTTGGGGGGGAAGCAAAAACAAAAAAACAAAAACAAAAAAAAAGAAAAAAGAAAAAGAAACAAGCACATTTAAATGCATGTAGATAAGGCATTAAGATGCTATTTTGTCTGTCACTGTGCGGTTTGTCTTACAAGGTTGTTGTAGGGGCATCCCATTTTTCATGAGAAGAATAAATGACTTGGAAAAGGGTGGACTGAATTTGGAATGCAAAGTCAGTCCCTGATAGCACTCTGTAGGGAGCAATAACACAATAAACGTTTTCTCTCGGAGGCAGACAAAGCTGAAGCAACCCCTTCGGCCATAACGTTTCCAGTCGATCTGGCCAGGGCAACACCATCAGCACAAGGGAAATTCAAAGCAGCTCCCTCGGATTCCAAGCAGATGAGTTCTCACCGTTACCTGGACAGCTGTGAATTTGGCCCACTTGTTGTCTTAATGCCTCCCTGTTGTTAATGATGTTCCAAAAGTTATCAAGGAAGGAAAATAAATGGCTGGCCTGGTGGCTGCCTGGAGCTGCTGTAAGTGCTGGGCCTGCTGGGTATCAAATGTTTGTCTGGTGGCTTTCAAGGTGGAGTGGTGCATTGATTTGTTTAAACGCAGCAGTGCATTAGCGCTTCTTGTCTCCTCCCCAGGCTTCAGCCCCACTCCTATCATTCAGAAGAGGATAACGCACTTCATTACAGAGAGAACATGTGCTCTTCAGTGACTTGAAATAGGATTGACTGACTGTATTGATTTTACCAAATTATGTCTCAGGAGCACTTTTGAACTGACACTGTGGGAAGGGAATGTGGGGGAAGAAAAAAGATTTGTTTAGCAAAAAAAAAAGAAAACAGAGTATTTATCCCAGCATATTGGCCAAGGTTTTGATTCTCTCAAGAAGGAATTTTCCAAATCAGCAGCCTTAGGAAGTTGCCACCTTTCTGGGGTTTTTTCTTTCTTCCTCCTGTCCCTCATCCTCTCACTCTCTCTCTTTTTTTAATCCTTTTTAAAATCTCCTTCCTTTTTTTACTGGCTGGGGAGGCTCAGTGGATTGAGTGCTGGCTTGTGAACCAAAGGTCACCAGTTGGATTCCCAGTCAGGGCACATGCCTGGGATGCAGGCCAGGTCCCCACCAGCAGGGGGCTGGAAGGGACACCACACATTGATGTTTCTCTCCTCGTCCTCCCTTCCCCTCTCTCGAAATAAATTTCCTCCTTCCCTCCCTTCTTCTCCCCTTAGCCTTCCTTTCTTCCCGCTCCCCAATGCCTCCTCCTCTTCCACTTTTTCTTTTCAGCTAATATGACACCCAGTCTCCCAAAACATATAACTTAGACGTAATGAAGTACTTCAGAACAACAAAGGTAGACTATCTTAAAAGCGCACCAAAGGAACTCAGAGGACAGAATAATAAGGAATCTAAGTTGTCATTCAATTACCAGGATGTCAGACAGTTCAGCTGGGAAACTGCCTGCTGACTCACATAGGAATTCATCTGTATCTTCCCTTTAAAGCAAGTTACTTTGGGAGGGAAAAAATGCATTCTTCCTTCTTGTCTACCTTACCTCATCCTTGGTGTCATTTATAACTCCTTCCCCACCTCTTCTTCAGCACAACTTTTTTTTCTTTTTTTCACTCTCTATGATTTATTTTTATTTCCCTTAAAACAAAAACAAACAAACAAAAACTAGACAGTCACAAATCAAATGCGATGGGTATAATTTTGATAAGCTTCAAATAAAAAATGCATTTTTATCTTCTTATTTTATGTGTTTATATTTTATAAATATATGTATATTTATAATACATGTTTATATTTTCCTCATATTTTATTTCTAAATTGAGCCCCAATTCTGTATAAGAGGAACATAATCTTGTCACTACTTGATAAATAGTTCAATTTGATAGTTTATCCATCAATTTGGATCTAAACTCAACAAATTCAATGTTTTCTTTTTTTTTTTTTCTTTCTTTCCTGATTCTCCTCAGAAGCTCTAACAGTTCCAAAGAGGCTTGTGCAAAATGATGGTATCAGGGCATGTACCCAGCATTTGCTTTTCTGGTCATGACCTCTGGCTTTGACAATCTGCTTCCATCATCAGTGGTATCTGTAGAGATGGCCTTGTTAAGAAACTACCATGTACAATAACAGTGCTACAGGGCTAAAAAATTAAATATAGGGGAGTCAGGACATTGGCTAAATACTTTGATGTGGAAGAAAATGACAATACATTTTATTGACAATTTTCGTAAAATTTAAACTGAATGAGGATGAAGATTATGTCTACGTTATTGATCACTCATGCCTAGAAAAATGCCTATTGCTTTATATTTGCTCAGTAAATGGTTTGAATAATTAAAATGTGTTTTGGATGATAGCATGACATTCAGGGAGGTCCTAATAGCAAAAGAGTTCATTTATTTCACCGTTATTTGCTGTATGAGGATTACATTGGTGCAAGATATCAGTTAAAAATGATAAACCCTGAGAGAGAGGATCTTGCAGCCCCAGAATGAAAGGAGGAAAGCTGAGGTGCAGGTTATTGGTATAGGTATGGCCATTAAAACTTGAGAGGGAGAAGTTTTGACCAAAGGAGTTCCAGTTTAGCCTTGGGGAAATTGGTGTTTAATAAATACTTTAACACCTCACTCTCCCCCCAAATTATTATAGATCTGAAAAAAATTGAAGTGCAACTAGGAAAACATTTCCACAGAAATGGTCATCGAATGCACTGGTCCTTTGTAGCCTAATGCATAGGTCTTTGATGCAGCCAGAGTTTTCCTTTTGCCGGTCCCCACTCAATACTCATTCTCTCTCCGTGTGCATCTCTGCTTCTATAGATCTGATGATTTTAAATATCATTGGTGACATCTAGGGGTTCCTCTCACAGGCATGGCTAGCCCTGTAGGAGACCCAAAACACTAACATGAAGAAATTAAGAGAAAAACTTGGTGTATCTCACTCAGTCCATAGAGAAAGCCATCTATCTTGGCAACTCCAAGCGCTTGAATGAAGAACCTGGATCATCATGGGGACATGCATACTGGGCAGCAAGAATAAGGGTCAAAGCAAGAAATGAAAGAAGATAATAAGCTAGGAGGGTGCTAGTTATGGTGGAATCATGATTACAGAAGAGTGGGTTGAGAAGAGCTATTCAGGTCAAAGATTTCAGTGATGAAGTCACACTGGAGTCAACATGAATTCAGTATCTAGTTTGGTGAGTGGGTACTACATAATGGGGCTCTATGCTATCCAATGTATCATATTCATATTTTTATGGATAAACATCATGGGCGCTGACCTGTCTCTTCCTGGTCACTCTACAGATGGGTCTATATTCATGTATTTAATAATTACTAATCAAATGCATAGAATATGTAAGGCATTGTTCTGGGAACTTTGGGAAATTCATCATGAACCTAACAGAAACTCAATCTTGAAAATTGAATGAGCAAAGCTTACAGAAGAGACACATTTAAAGTAGCCTGGAACATCCAGAAGAAATTTATTTTATACTCTGGAAAAATTTTACCTAAAATGAGCTCATCTCTAAAAAAGAGAAAAAATTCTGTTCTACTATTACTAAGGAAAAATCCAGTTAGCATGAATGAGGGCTCCTCATTCATATCTATACCCCACCAAAAAAAAGAGGAAAGAAAAGAATGGAAAGGAGGTCAGAAAACAGTTGGATAGAAATTAAAAGCACCATAAAAAAAAAAAAGAATCCAAGAAAGGGATATAAGAATAAATTAACCTGCAGGTTTACTAGTTGATTCACAAGAGACTCATGATCAGAGTTAGCCAAAGCGGGGGGTCGGGGGGCATTGTGTGGGTTCTGACATGTTTGTTTCTGGGCATGGCCTAGAGTTAGAAACTATCCAAAAGATGTTTCCACCTTGGATGTAGTCCACACTGCTGCTGGTCCTCTTGCTGCTAATGTCCTTTAGCTCCTAGAGGGTTTAATCCGCTATGACCACAAAGCTGAGCTGCTGGGAGGGGGCAAATTGCTTTCAACAGAGGGGACCAGATGTGGTTTCTTCGCTGTCATGGCAGCAACTTAGACAGCAGCTCCACTGAAAGAGGCTCTACCCTAAACCCTCTAAGGCTAGACAAGTAATTAATATGCCAATTTAAGCTAAAAAAAAAAAAAAAAAATTCAAGCCCTCTGCTGTAGAGATGAAGTCGCTGGGAGATCCAAATAATGAGCGCCCCGAGGAGCCATTCAGAAAATCAGAGGAGATCGAAAGGATAACTAAAAATAACATAGTTTGTAAAAGGAAGAAAAACTGGAGAGGTTTAAAAAATCTACATGACCTCTCGCTGGATTGTAAATATTCAAGGTGATACGTAAATAGAAGAGGGAAAGGCACAAAGGAAAAAAAAAAAAAAATTGGATGGCGCTTACAACTCTGCCATGCTTGCCAGCCCAAATTGCAGTGCGGATCAGACTGGCTAACTAGCTGGATTTCTTTTGGGATTCCCCAAGGTGTGTAGAAGGGGGAATGAAGGAAACCTGAACTGCAAGAGATAAAAGAGAAAAATAAAACCTCTGTAAGTTTGCTTTTCTCGTCCCTGAGTTATAATAAGCAAGCAATGCAAAAGGAGATTTAAAAGAAGAATGTATTCTAGAGTTGCAGGTGAAAACTAGATGACACAGTGCCTGAATATCTAAAGCAGGTGACGTCTGAAGTTCCACATCCAATCTCTTAACTCCCTAGTCCCATGTCTCTGGGGCCCTGTCCTGATTCATTTAGACTTTAAGAGAAAGGACAGAGTCTTACCTCTGAACTTGAACTGTCTACTCTCCTAGGATAGCCTCTGCCTTCATTGTTGTTTATAATTTTATTTTTACTAATTATTTTAGCAATTGCACAAGGATGACAACCATATGGCAAGGATGGGTTTGCATTTCTCTGTCCTCTTCCTTTATTTCAGGGTCAAGATGCTAGTCATGCAACTTAACCAAGTATTTTAAAAATCTTCCTTCTCTTTCTCCTCGTTCCCTCTGTCCCTGGCTAGGGGTTTGGCTCAAGCGGGTCTTAGATGGTACTGAACTGCAATCTGGCTTTCACATGGAAAGATGTGGGTATGCCCATGACCCGCCAATGTTAGTCTAATCACATCAAAGTCATCACACCAACAACAATGCATCAGCACCTGCAATTTCTAGGTGTTTTATAGAATGTTATGGGAATCCAAAGATGGCTATAATACTGCTAATCCTTCTGGGAAGCACACACGTCTGCCATCAGAAAAGAGTTGGCCTGATCCTGCTGCTAGAGCTATGATGGCCTTCCCTCTACTTTCGCTCCTTTACGATGGTACTTGGCCAGCAGCCTAGGGTGGCATGATGGGCCTAGCTGGACAGGCTTCTAGCCTGTGTCACCAGCCCACCCACTGACCTCAGGCTCTCGACGCAGAGATGAGGTTGGGCTGAGATGATCAGATTCTATCTCTGAAATGTAGGTTTAGAATATGGGACCTTACACTGCTGAATTTAGGGCAAGAATCAACGCTATAATGAGGCAGAGCTAAGGGTAAGCTGAGAGTGAAAGGTACAGAAAGTGAAGTGGTTGCCAAGAGATCCAGTGTCCAGAGAGATAAATATAGCAAATGAGCAGAGAGAAACAACTATGAGACAGCTATTGGGAAAAAGTGGCACACAGGTTGAGAGCAGGAGGCAGGGACAGAAGAAGAGGAGAGAGGCAACTAACTCAAGACTACCTTATGAGAATAACGCTTTGTTGCGGTTTTGCAAATTATCTAACAGTCCTCCTATTCTAATGGTGACCCTGGTTTTGATTTCAGCTTATACAGTTTTGTCCTTTGGAACAACTATAACCACAATGACAACAAAACCATTAATTACCACAAACGTTGACTGAAGGGTGAGCTAGAGCAGGTTATCTTATCTTCTCCCTCAAAGCTGCAAGCCCTTTGGTGATATTAATGTCTCCTGGCGACAGAACAGATGCTACATGTAAAAACGCTGCAGTGATGGTTGGCACTGAAGGGCTTTTTAAAAGGTTTCTTTTTTATCTTTTAATCTGAATCTCTAGCCAAAGCATTAGTGACAGAGAATAGCAGCCATGCTACCGCCATGGAGGAAGAGTGGAAGGGCAGGGGTCCTGGGAAGGATAAAGTATCAAAGGCTATGGGAGAAAGAAGGGATGAGAAGGAGAATGGGGAAAGGTGCTGAGGCTGACATGGCCTGTTTTAGCTGAGCTCTGGGGCTGCAGATTGAAAAGGAGACTGGAGTTTGCCCAGTACTTTCCTGACCACGTCCATGGATTTGAATTTCAAGTTGGTTTCCCTCGTACCCTCTGAAAAGCCTATTCAGTTCTCAAAAAAATTGGGAAGGTGGGGGGACACACATAAAAAACACACTTTAGTGCAAAATTTTTAATCACTTCCATTTGATGTCACCCCAGCAGAAGCTTTGCTGTGTTTTACGCTCTCAAATTTGCATTATAAAAAGATTGGAGTATTTCCATGTATAAATTTACATTAGACGATACAATATATTTTTAATATTATACTTCTCCAGTAGAATAATGCATGTAAGAATCCTAGTTAATTCTCCTTCCCCTGATCCTTTCCTCCGTTTTACATGCAGTGCATTTGAAATGCTGCCTTCATGGGGAGTGTGTACCCTAAGTCACTTAATATGGTCTCCTTACCAAAAGCAAGAGTTTTCTGAGATAAATTGTAGCACAGCAGCTGGCATATAGTAAAGGGATCAATAAATACTTATTGAATAAATTAATCACTGATATTCCTTTTTAGTTCCCCATGATTATGAACACTGCAGGCATTCTTATTCTCTATAGGCAACTGGGATGAGGAAGGGCAGGAGAATGAAAAACTAATCACCTTTATTTTTCATTCAAAGAGAAAACTGGACAACACTGTGACAAGAACACCCTGCTATGTAAGTACAGTTGGTGTGTCCCTACACCCTGACTCCCTGCCATCTTATCACCTGTAACCCTGTGCAGACCCTCTTGTGGTCACTGACTCTGATGAGAGAAATGCCCTCATTCTGTTATTTTAAAGAAAAAAAAATTGAGGAAAAGCTACAAGATGGGTTATAAGTTTTGTTCAAGTTGTAAAAATGACACATGTTCACTGTGTGAACCATAGTCCAGGTAGAGAAAGATTTTAAAATCTGATAGCACAAATTTATAAAAGGGCAAAATCAAGGCAAAGACAGAATATATTTCATATCGGTCCTATCACAGAAACACAGATTACAGTGGGGGAAAAGTCAGTGAAGGTATTTACAAAGAGTAGGGAAGGGGGGTAATCTCCCAGGTCTTTATATTCAGCAGCACCAAGACCCTTAAGGTTTATTATCATTACCTTTTTAGGTAAGTGCGGGTGCTGGTAGGATGTACAGACCACACTTTGACGTTTTTTTACATTCATTTTGATTTATTCTGTCGTGGGCAGTCTATTTATTCCTTGGGGCTTCTCCCCACCACAACACAACACACACACACACACACACACACACACACACACACACACACATGCCCCAACAGACTGATTAGCAATAAAAATGCCCCTTCATGGAATCTACTTTAATTTCTTGCCATCGAGGCAAACATATAAACTATTCCTTTAAGTGCCTGAGATCTAGTGAACAAATGAACAGAATGACCAAAAACAACATTCCTAGGGAAAGTTTAAAACTCATCACGCTGGTTTGATAGTAGCCCTTGTGTTGCTGGTTCATTTCCCCCCCCAGACACGTGATTCCCGAGTATCTTACGCTATGAAAGGGGGTTGTGTAAGTGCTGCTCCCCATTATTTTTTTCTGAAATGAGGCATGCAATTCCCTCACTCAGCAGCTGCCTTAGTGAAGGCATTCCCTGAGGTGGGTTTCTAGGCATTTTAGTTCACAGGAGAAGGGAAAGAAACAAATTGCTCTCCCTGCAATTACACCAGGCAGGTCTATTGACCCCCAAGTGAATGAAATGTTTACACCCTGAGAGGCAGCCTGTGCATCACTCTCGGAATTACAGGCCCTCAGATCACCACTGATTGTCAAGCCCTGAAAATTTGCCAATATAGACAAAAAGTAGGGGAGGGAGAACAGGGTAGACAGCAGTCAAGGGCTGGCTGTATTTATGGCATGATGTCATAATGGAAGCATCCATCCTGCTTTCCAGGGAAACTACTGAAAATCCTGACCACCCAATACTGTCCTCGAGGCAACTGCTAGATTGGCTGATAGCTTATTCTCTCCAAAAGCCAACAGCACAATCCTCAATGCTCATACAGAGTCCAGCCTGAAGATGAAATTGTGAAGAATGTTGAAGGCCTGTTTAACACAGAAACAAATATATCCAACCATCAGACCCCTGATTCCAGAGTTAGTTTCCAAGTGATACACAGATGTGGTAGGTGAGTGAGGTAGGGGAGTTCTTCAGTAGCTAGTTCAGTACTGAGCACCAAATCAACAGTTAAAAATACTGATTATTGGCTGATTTAAAAAGTGAGCTATAACTAATTCAGAATATGCCCATGTATGCAACAAAAGTTGATGAAGCCAAAACCACATTGGAGAGGATCTTCTCATATTTAATGTGCATAAAAATCATTTGGGGTAAATTCTAAGGTCTTTTCTGTATAGAAATACTGTCCTTTTCAACCTCAAATCTTGAATCTAATAACCAGAGCAACCACAGTTTTAACACTATCATGTTGCCAGTTCTAAGGGGCTTCGTATTTTAACAAATAACAATCAAGAAGCAGTACCCTGCTTTCTAAAATCTCTAATATCTTTGACCCTTTTTCACATAGGACCTCTCACCACCTCCTTAATTTCAGCTCCTATGAACATTACACGGCTCCAGGTGGATTGGACTTAAACTCCTCTCCTGAAATCTAGATTTTACAAACATCAGCATTACAGTCCATGTCTTCTCCATTCTCCAACCTCACCCCCAATATCTACCACTTTATCCTCCAGTCCAGGAATTCAGTAAAAGGAGCTAACGTTGCACACAGCCCACCTCTCTCAATTTGGAAGACTCAATCGCTTAAGCTAGAAATGGCAAGCCCATATTTGTCTACTCTTGCGTAGTCTTGTTGCATTAATCCCCAGGTCACTACATTCTGCCTTTTCAACAGTTCTGTTATAGTCCCTCCTCTCTACATCTACTTCTGCTTTAATTTTTGTTCATATTGTTTAATAGTATGTCATATTTCGTTATTCCTTGGAGTTTATCTATTAAAAGGACACACTTGCTCTTATAGGTGGATTTAGTCATGCCATTCACAAGCGTCATAAAACCCCACTGGCTTCCAGTTTTCTAGAAGTTTGATATTAGATGAATATCAGACTCCTTAGAAAAGCATTCAAGACTCTCCAGAGATGAAAGTTAATATAAGCCAACCAGAATAGAGTTCCATTAAGGGTAAATAATTTTTCAGTTTTGTTCACAACTGTATTTTCTGTGAGTGAGTAGAAACAGTACCCAGGACATAATATACTGTCTGATATCAGTAATTCTTTGCTAACTGAGTAAATACTTCAGTTTTACCCTCCCTCCTCTCCTCCTACGCCCCTGATATCACTGTGGGTTACTCCTGACCAGCTCTACTTGTATCTCCTGATACTTTCATTTCCTGAGAAGCTCCAGCTCACCTTGAAATTCCATTCAAATGCTTAAATGTGAATCATTTCTGGGGTATTTTCTCAACCTTTTTCAGTAAACATTTATTAAAATATATTCTGTTCTAGGAAGCAAAAGACAAAGACCATATGATCTCACCTAATACAGGAAACTAATGAACAAAACAGACAGACAAGCAGAATGGAACCAGAGACATGGAAACAGGAACAGGCTGATGAGGACTGGAGGGTGGGAAGAGGGGGAAAAGGGGAGAATGAAGGGTCAGTCATGGAACTAGTGTGAATGACCCATGGACATGGACAACATGTGGGGATTGGCTGTGGGAGAGGGGATGGGGTGGGTGGACCAGGGGGGAGGGAGCAAAGGGGTAAAAATGGAAAATGGCAATAGAACAACAATAAATTAATAAAAAATATTTCATTCTCCAAGTATTCTGTGTAGACATCTATTGTCCTACTTATACATTTTACTGCAAATATTTGTGTGTATCTTCAGGGTCTGTCTGGCCCATCTGTTACTCCCAAATGATCATCAAAAATTTGATAACAATAGTTCAGAAAATATTTGGTGAACATAATATAAATGTGCATGTTTACATTTAAAAAAAAAAAAACTTAACCAGGATATAAAAAGGTAGACATGGTTCTTTATTTAAAGAAGGACATAAAATAGAGTTTAAACATTATAATAAACATGAATTGAAAAATAAATTTTTACGTATGTTAACTACTAATTGCCCTGTGATCAATCTGGGCACAGGTAGTGCAGTGTCAATATTTAAGAGAAATGCTAGGAAAGGAAATAATGAGGAATTGTTAATAAGCTCTATTCCAAAATCTAGCCTGTAAATGAATTGTGTAGCGTTAGTAAGAAATGAAAGAAGAATGAGGAACAGATGAAGAGGAAGGAAGGAAGCGAAAGTAAGGGAGAGGAGGAGAAAATGCTTTCATTCTCAGGTCATTCGATTGAATATAATTTCTTCCAAAATATACCAAAGATGACACATATGGTATTGCTGGAAAGAAATAAGCAATATATATTCCTTTGACCACCTGTATATTGCCCTCTATCTTGAGAAATGTTCTCTAGAGAAGTTGCACAATGGTTGTAAGTGACACTTTATGGATCTAACTTTGCTCTGAAATTATATTGACATGCTCTTGGTGATAGGTCCTATATTGGCTCTATTCAAACCTGGATTTGTGGGGCAATCTAGCAGCTGTTAGGGCAGGAACCCATCCTGAAGGTGGTTAGATTTTGGATTCAGGTTTCTGTGTGGTATATGTGTATGTGTGTTTTGTTTGTTATGTTTCTAAACATTATTTTTGGAGGGTTTTATGCTCAACCCATGTTCTATTTTAGTGCTAATACAATTTAGGAAGATTTTTAAAAAGTATATGTAAGTGTCAAAGAGGTGGGGAGGAGAGGGACTCTACAGTTCTAATTTACATATGTACCATTTCAGTCCATGCACATCCCTGATAAGATAAAAGGGCTTACTCTTCCCAATGCTTGCTAGAGAAAAAAATATCCTGACAAATACCTTCCAAGCTGTTTCTTATATCTTCTCTTCCCTAATAGCGTTTGGTTGATATATTAAATATATATACTAGATTTTCTGTTTGATTATTTGGGTTGTTGGTCAATTGTAACCAGGAGTTGATTAGGCTTGGGTACTGTTTTTATAATAAAATTCACTTGCCCCCTGTTTGGTGGCACAGTGGAATGATGCCAACCTGTGAACCCAAGTGTCACTGGTTTGATTCCCAGTCAGGGCACATAACCAGGTTGCAAGCCAAGTCTCCAGCCAGGTCTGTAGCTGGAGGCAGGTGAAAGGCAACCATACATTGATGTTCCTCTCCCTTTTACCCTCCCTTTCCCTCTCCCTAAAAATAAAGAAATAAAATCTTTAAAAAAAATTCAATTGTGGGCAAAGACTGTATCTGTTTTGACTACACTTACATGATTGGTTTGCCAAACATAAACAGGATTTAAAGTTGCTTCCAGATAAAGATTTCAAATAAAGAGGTATTTGATAGCAAATTTATAGTATCATTTTTTTTTACCATCTATTCTTTCCATTTCTCCCTTGCACCCCTTTCTTCTACCCTCACATCATTCTTTTTGACTCTTATTTCATTTAACAAAGCTGCACTGAGAGTCCTCATACTTTTTCTCCCTCTCCCCTCCCCCAGCCCCCTCAGGAAAGATTGACAATGAATCAGTACCTCTTGCCATTGTCTTTACCTGATGCATCTTTACAGTCACAGGGACTTCCCCAGGCTAGGGCAGTACTAAATGTATCAGTGAACTCTAGAGGAGAGGCTGATATCCTCCTTGTCATTCTAATTCTCTAGTCTTGGCCATGTAGCTTGCTAGACATCAGTCCTAAATTGAGCATTAGCAAATCAAAATTCAGGTCACTTTACTGAATGGTGATTAAGTAGGGGGAAATGGAGAGCAATGGAATACCTTTAAGGTCTGGGAATAAAAAATGAATCTTCCATTGCTGGATGACTTCCATACCTTCCCTTCTTCCTACATCAGACTTAAAACCCTTGCTACCTTTTCTAACTGCAGCCTGGATGCTTTTTCTCTGTGTCTTCATCCTCCTTTGGAATACCCCCTGCAGATGGTGTGGTAAACTGCCAGCCAATTTAAATTAATTTTGCGAAATGGGGAAGAATAGATATCCCTACCTCAGACAACAGAATTTCTCCTCTAGTTCCCCAGCAGTAACTCGAGAGAATCATTAGGCCTCTAATAGATTCCTGTGGTGTGTAACCCTCATACACTGTCACAGATGTTTGCTGCTAATAGGATTTTGTGTTCCATGCCAAACATTCTTATGTCACTGTTGCTTTTTATAAAACCATAAAATTATGACTAACGTATTTGGCTTGCAGTTTCAAGAAACTAATTTGCTCACAAAGGAGAACCTTAGGGAAATAGTCTGGTGAATAAAATAATTTATTTCTTGACTTCTCATTGCAGATAAAAAAAAATAATACCACTGTATTATACTTTTAAATAAAATAACCTATAACTGGCGTATAAGGAAGCATTTTAATTTCAATTACAAAAGGGCTTAGCTATCTGAGGGGAAAAATATTATTTTGATTATCAAAACTTTGGTGACCATAGTTAGCTTTGATGACATAAATTTGCTCACATGGTAGGTAAAGAATAGAGTTGAGGAAGGCAGTTACAAGGCAAAATGTCAATATTTGAAGGGACCAAAAATACTTTCTAAAATAATTATTTTATATTATTTTCTAAAATAGTCAATGTTATTCTATGGGGCAATTTATACATTTTACAGCTATATCCATTTATGAAATTAAGATTTATTTCAGGAAAATTCCTAACATTAATTTAATCCATTAAAATTTAGAATAGTTAGGTCATCCTTACTCAGGAAAAATAGAATTTAATTTTCTTTACTTTAACTCTATCATAAAATATTTAAAGGGAATAAATACCATTCAAACATATTAATATTCACTTCTCTCTATTGAAATGTGTGATCAGAGCCTGAAATAAACTTTACTTTTGCCCCATAATAATACCTTTCATTTTTCTAACAATTTATCATTTACAAAGAATTTTCATGAAGATTATCTCCTTTATTCTTTAAACAGCTTTAGAAAGTTGGTGGCAATTATACCATCTTACAAAATAGAAAATGAAAGGCTACATGAGAAAATGGAGCTGAGATTATTAAACATGTTATCTAGATAATTTAAATAATACAAGCACACACACAAGGCAAAAACAAATTCACTCATAAAGCCCAAGGTTGTTTTAATCTACTCAAAAAATAACTTACTCCTTTTCCTTTTTCTTTTGTATCCACAGGAGATAATGTTAACTAAACTTACTGTATTAATTACTTCACAACAGTAAGTTAAATTATTACGTTGTGCAACTTAAGTTTATGTAGTGCTGTATGTCAGTTATATCTCAATTATACTGGGAAGAAAAAGAAAATTTTATGAATTTGATATGACAATAGAAGCTGTTGACCTCAAGTGCTGGCCACTTAAAACTACAAAACTGAACAAGATACATGAAGAAAGAGCATCCATCCACCTTGAATAACAGGTACCACAGGAGGATGCTTGCAAAAAAAATGGAAAACAAGTGATACCAAAACTGCCTTGATTTTCTGCTTTGCATGGATTCTTGTAGCAGCGCAGGAAGTGGACCAGACGCGTAGCAATGACTTTCAGTGATTGGAAAGGGTTGAAGCAAGAGTTCTGGGACACTGCAGTAAAACACCTAGAATTTCTGACAACGTATCAGTACATTTGAAACAGGTGCAGAAAGAGGACCCCACACTTCTGTGTGGGCATTCACCGTCGGTGAGATTACACATGGCTCAGCAGAGAGCACCTGCCAGGGGACTGACAGGTGAGTGATGATATTGGTGACTGAGCAGTAATGGAGTAAATTAGAATTCCAGCTCACCTAAGTGCAGAGATCTCACTGAACACATCAGCCACTCAATGAAGACCACAGAAGCATCTGCCACTACTGCCTGAGAAACATACAGTGCAATTATGAATAGGCCTTAGAACCAAGGCCACAGCTTAAAAAGACATATAGGGCACTAGCCAATTTTGACAGAACCAAAATAGTGTAATTTAATGACAACATAATCCATACTTGATAAGTCTTATATCTACAATGTCCAGCAAATAACCACACTTGATTAGACCTTTGAAGAGACAGACACATGTGATCCATAGGAGAAAGGAAAATAGAATTCAAATAATGGAGTCTGCACCCAGGTCTTTCATGCAATAATTTTAAATGACAGCTAGTGGGGGAGGGGAGGTTAGGGGGTAGAGGGATTGATTAAAAAAGGAAAAAGGACACATGGACATGGACAACAGTGTGGTGATTGCTGGGGGTAGGGGGGTAGAGAGGACTAAAGGGTAATAAAAATAATACAATAAAGATTAAATAAAAATAAATAAATGTATTCATGGACTTTAAACCATAATTATAATTTAATGACCTATGTTTGGAATATCAAAGATAATATGGAAATCTAAATATTTAACTGAAAACTTTAGGATTAAAATAGACAATATATGAGATCAAAATTCAATTACAGCAGATTGGAAAGGCAGAGAAAGAAATCAGTAAACTTCAATGTATATCAACAGAAATTATCTAATCTAAAAAACAAAGATAAAAAATGATTTAAAATTTAAAATAGCATAGTCTAAGTAACTGTAAATCTATAAAACATGTGTTTGTATTCCTAGAAGAGAAAGGAGTGGAACAAAAATATTAGAAGATATAATGTTATAAAATTTACAATTTTTTTTTTAAACTAAGCATTCAGGCCCCTGAATCTCTGTGAACTCCAAGAAGAATAACTACAGAAAAGCATACCTAAGCACATCATAGTCAAACTGCTGAAAACAAAAGGGAAAAAAAAAACTTGCAAGTGACTACAGAAAAGGAGAAAGCATACATGAGGCATAATAATATAAACAATGACTGGTTAATCATAAAAAAATGAAGGACACACTGCAAATTAATTCTAACTTTTTGAAAATGACAATGGCATTATGAATAAGTTTATTCTACATTTGAAAAAATGTTTAATGCAATTCACCATATTAATAGTGGAAAACAGATGATCTCATCTAATGCAGAAAAAGCATTTGACAACATTAAAACAACTTTTTAAAATAAATTATCTCAGTAAACTAGATGTAAAATAAACTTCCTCCCCCTTATAAAGGGTACCTTTTTAAAAACAATACCTAACATCATATTTCATGGCAACATTTAACTATTTATGACTTAAGAGTGGGGAACATGACAAACGCATATGTTCACTAATTCTACTCAACATTTCAGTACAGATGTTTCACAGGGAAGTAAGACAAAAAAGGAACAAGCAAACAAAAATAACAATGACAAAATTGTGTGTGCACTAATTAATATTTGACAAATTGTCAAGGTAATTTTTAAAAAGTCTTATAATAAATGGGCTTGGTACACATGTAGAACATTCAAAGAACTATTATCCCCTACCTCACCCCATACATAAATACTGATTCAAAACAGATCACAGACATAAATGTAAATCTTATAGTTTTCTCTCCCTAATGTCTCACTAATGAAAAAAGGACCAATTTCAGTATAAATTTCCAACTTAAATGAAGTTTGAGGTGTTGGGTTCACAAAACACAATGTATGGAACTCTAATTGCTAAGAAAGTAATACACAATGGAAACAGTATGTGATTAAAAAATAACCATTTTTACATTATTACATCTTCCCTGGTGTACCTCCGTGGTAACACAATAGAGAGAGAGAGGTTGAGAAGGTATTTGAATTTGTGTATAGCCAATTCTGGAGTAGCAAAGATTAAACTAATAATCCTAAACATCCTGAGTCTAAGTATAGAAATATTTCCTCCCCTACATTCACAAAATTTTGAAGTATAATTACGAAGATAGATTCTGAATTTATCTTTTCCCACTAATTTTCTCAGCCTGTTAAACAGGGAATAATGCAAATAAACTCAAGGTTATACTTTTTTTAAGGAAAAGCTAGATGGTATCAGTAAAAATGAACTTTACAGAACATATAATTGATGAACATAATGAAAAGAAACAACTATTTGAAGAGAGGTTTGTGTTATTTGACCTTAAAAAAATAAATCTCTTTCACTACTTATAAAAATAATTCTGATCATGCACTGGGGATAAAAGGAAAAAGATTTGGGAGGAATGAAATATTATTTTAACAAAGTAAATAGTACTAGAAGCACTTACTGTTGACAGGAACATTATGAGATAATCTACAAACCAAATCAAATCAAGAAAATTTAGAACTATTGGACCATTCTCCCACAAATTATTCCTTGGAGTTTATGTAAGAGTTGGAAATTTGAGCTGGATAAATAGTTTTTCACCCTAGGCTGCCATCTTTAAATGTTAAGATAACTGAAAATCTTGATAATGCTAATAATAAAATGGTAGTTGCTACAGAGTATTTCAAGCAACCTGGCTTTGAAATAATTATAACATTTATTGTGATTACTTTCGTTTATTTGTTTTTTTTTTTCCTATAAGAATACTTCCTTTTTAAATTTTTATTTGTCAATTATGGTAAACATACATTATATTGATTTCAGGTGTACAGCATAGTGGTTAGACATTTACATCACTTACAAAGTGATCACACTGATAAGTGTAGTTTCCTTCTGACCCCAAAGGTGGTTATTACAA
Source organism: Noctilio leporinus (assembly GCA_004026585.1). Taxonomy (NCBI): domain Eukaryota; kingdom Metazoa; phylum Chordata; class Mammalia; order Chiroptera; family Noctilionidae; genus Noctilio; species Noctilio leporinus. The sequence goes on from PVIW01003343.1 coordinate 103,677, forward strand.
TATTATTGACTCTATTCCCTATGCTGTACTTAACATCCCTGCGACTGTTTTTATAACTGGCAATTTGCATACCTTGATCCCATCCCCTTTTTTCACCTATCCCCTCTACAAACCTCTGCCTTTCATCTAGCAACCATCAAAATGTTCTCTGTTTTAAATGGAAACAAGGAACAGACAGACAGCAACCAGAGGGGAGGAGGAAGGAGGATAAAGGAGGAAGGAAAGGGAAGGGCCTCTCTAGGAAACCAGCATAAATGACCCATGGACTTGAGCCAGGGTGCCAGATGACCTTGGGAGAGGGGTTGGGCTTGGGCTTCCTTTGTTAGTCAACTGGCGGGTTAAGAAAACATACATAGAAAATAGTTAAATAACCAAAGAGTCACTAAAAGAAATTACATTTTTACTCAAGTCATTAAAAAAACAAAAAACATAAAAATGTATAATTCTGAACATCATCAATATATTGTTCTTTTTCCAATTATTTTACATAATCTTTTGAGCCTTTCTTCTGGGAAGTATTCTATAATACTATTGTTTGTATGACTTTTACTCACTTCTTCTCTTCCCCAGATCAAGTATTTTCCTTTGATCCAAGCACTATACACAGCTAGTTTTCCAATGCACAGTAAGATCCCAGAGAAGTGGCCTCTCTGGTTCTCACTAACTTTCCATAATTGTTTTTATATTTTCCACTCCCAGCTTTGTAGGGGTGCACCCTCTCTCTTGTTTTTCCTATCCTATGCATTACTGCTGAGGAAGAGGTAAGGCTATCATCCCACGTGCCATCATAAAGGGGCTCCCAGTGCCCAGATATGGTACAATTAGGCAGTAAATAAATATAGACTAAAACAAATATCTATGAGACATATTGAGATAAATGATAGGAATGGATAGATCTTTTTTACATAATATTCCAATTAAAGGTGGAAGTGGTGATTCAAATGGAAAATCACCTTTTGTCAAGCCCACAGTAATAATTTTTCTATCAATAGATGCTATAAACAATTAGGGGGAAAGGTTTGATGAAGAACAGGAGATTTATATTGTCTCAATGTATTGTATCTGCCCACAATTTCACTTATAAATTGCAAGGGGAAAAATAGTAATTTTACAGTGATGTAATCTGAAAGAGACTGCTTTAAAAGATGCCAAAAATGAGAAATTCACATCATACGTCTCCTGATATGATGCACTAGGAAGGCATAACATCATGCGGATCATATTCTTCCATTAAAAACAGTGAACCTGCCCTGGCTGGTAGCACAGTGGATAAGGCACCAGCCTGCGAACCCAAAGGTCGCAGGTTCGATTCCCCAGCCAGGGCACATAACCAGGTTGCAAACCAGGTCTCCAGTCAGGTCTGTGGCTGGAGGCAGGTGAAAGGCAACCATACATTGATGTCTCTCTCCCTCTCTGCCTCTCTCCCTTCCCCTCTTTCTGAAAAAATAATGAAATAAAATCTTAAAAAAAAAAATTTTAAAAAGAAAAAACAGTGAACCTCTATTCCTGCATGTAAGAAAGCTTGGGGGTTGCCACTCTGTTCTAACTAAAAGAAATTTGGTTCTGTGAAAAGATGGAAAGAAATAAGACTATACAAATAAACAATGTCAGGAGAGAAAAGGGGAACATCAGGACAAATGATACAGATATTAAAAACAATGAAAATTGCATGAACAATGTCTGAAAATGTAAACAAAATGAGTAAGTTCTTAGGAAAAAATAGCCTATCAAAATTCATTCAAGACAGAATAAACAACTTGGATAATCCTTTAACTACTAAACAAAACCAATAAGTGGTAATGGAAACATCTTTCTTCCAAGTAAATCCCATGCAGGGTGCTTATCAATCTGTTCTAACCACCACTGAAGGAAGACATAACCTCAATATTATAGAACACCTTATAAAGAACATGATATTTGATCTGAAATGTACCAATAACAGGGTAGACTCACTTATGAACACAAATGCAAAAATCCAAAGCAAACTATTATAAATCAAATCCAGCAATAAATAATGAGGAACATGCAGTCTGAACAAATCTAGTTCATTTGTGAACAAAAACTATGGAAATTGGTAAAGATGAATCTCAGTATGAACACTAAAAGAAACTTGAGTAATGAGTATAATTTAATGAATATGAAATTAGTTTTCCTTTATAAAAGGCCAAGGTAAAAACAAGATATAAACAAAAATTACATCGTTCACTTTTACCATCAGTAGAAATTATCTTTGATATAATAAAAGTATTAGTTTATATTTTAGCATTACAATAAAAATGGAAATGTTTTTAAATCCCCATGCTTGAATCTACTTGAAAGTTCTTCGCAGATTTTTCATAGTGTCAAACTGTAACCAAATAAAAAACAGAGGTCCAGCTTTATCTGTTGCATAAGCGAGCGCATCACCAGGAGGCTCTCTCTTGGGTCACATGGGCCACAGAGGGAACAAAAGAGTGCCCTGTGCTAGTCCAGGTCACAAGCAAGAAAGAGCTTGTTTCTTTGTTCCCCTGGGATTGTATTAGCTTGGGTGTGAGATGGGCCAGGAGCTTTTTCAAAATGATCCATCAACTTCCCAAAGTTTTGCACACCTCTCAACCAATTCCTTCTTTTCCCCAGCAAGAATGAGAGGCCTCATTGTCCAATGTTGCCCAGAGTGCCATTTTGACTTCTGTGACACAAGTGCTTGCCTTCTCCCTGAACCACCCCTAATTTGGTACCTGCAGAAGGACGGAGGCCTTTTTTTGAGATTTTTGTTCATTCACTGTAAGAACCTTCCCTTGCCACCATCTTGGCTGATGCAGGAGACTCCCTGACACTCTGTTTTTATGGTAACAAAACAATACATCCTTTCAGATAAAAGCTCCCTGACTTCTTTAATTTTGTGTATTTGCAGCCACAGTGGAATTAAAATAATTTTCTGTAAACTAGTTGAACTTAACACATCATTGGCCAGCAATTTTATACAAAAGCTGAGGCATGTGCAAACATGAGTTTACATGTATCACAAACTATATCCATCTGTTCACTAACACATTGTTGGCTGGCAATTTTATAGCAAAAAGTAATGCAAGTATAAGTACCAGTAGAGCTCATTCTCAGTCAACAAAGTTTAGGCTTTGTTTCATGACCAGTTAACAATGGGTCAATAGATGGTTTATCCCTATGAACTCTTTTGTTCCTAGGCATTAGCTATTCCATACTGGGTTTTTACATGGACACTTTTCAACGAAGATGATACATTAAGTAGCCTGATGAGTAAATGACATGTTTTTGTCATTAGAACATAACACCTGCGTATTTTGTTTTGTTTCTTTGCTTGTTTGTTTTGAGAAGAGAGAAAGGAATGCAGTTTATAAATTAGGAAGTTCAGCTTCCTACAATAGTGTGACAACTGCTCTCTGTGTTAGAAAATAATGTGAAAAATGAGATCAAACTCCTCTGCTTTTCAGAAAACATAATGAGCAAGCAGCTGTAAAATCTAAGGACTGTATGAGGAACCAATTTGAAATTTAAACAACACAGAGGACATCCATTATTCAAATTGCTATCACTAGACAAGTATAAAATTTATTTGATGTAAACATAATTTCTGAAAGGTAGCTAAGAATTTCCATCTTCAAATGAAAAATGAAACTCAATCCTGGAGCTTTGGCATAGAGCAGTCTTACATTATTGCATTATTTGTGCTTTCCAAGTCTTGTATATCAATTGGTGAAAAGAAAATGAATATGGATATCTTTCTTTGAAGTTTCTACTAACAATAATGGAAATTCTGATCCAAAGCAACAATACCCCAACACCTGAGGTAATCTGAACATATCTTTGTTCTTTGCTGAAGGTGCCAAAATAAAATATGTATGTAATCAATACATGATTTAATACTGAGGCAGAATTCAAAATAAACAAAACCATTAAACCAGAAAAAAAAAAAAAAACAGGTATCAAGTAATGAAGTTGGAATAAGGCATGGGAATTCATGAGTGTGAAGTCAGCGAAAAGTTGGTGAGTAAATCAAATCCGAAATCTACATGCAAAACGATAAAACAATCAGCAAAACAAAAAGAGAAGCAACCATATGGGAAAACATTTGCCAATGATACCTCAGATAAGTGTTTGATCTCCAAAATAAATAAAGAACTTACAGGTTGCAAGCCAGGTCTCCAGCCAGGACGGTAGCTGGAGGCAGGTAAAAGGCAACCACACATTGATGTTTCTCTCCCTCTCACCCTCTCTCCCTTCCCCTCTCTCTAAAAATAAATAAAATCTTAAAAAAGAAAAAGGACTTACATGACTCAACACCAGGGAGACAGACAGCCCAATTAAAAATGGGCAAAGGACCTGAATAGGCACCTCCCTGAGGAGGATAATCAAAGATCCCATAGCCAATGAAAGAATGCTAAACATCACTAGCCATCAGAGAATGCAAATTAAAACCACAATGAGATACCACATCACTCCTGTCAGGATAGCCATCATTAACAAATCAACAAACAATAAGTGCTGGTGAGGATGTGGAGGAAAGGGAACCCTAGTGCACAGTTGGTGGGAATGCAGAATGGTGCAGCCACTATGGAAAACAGTATGAAATTTTCTCAGAAAACTAAAAATGGAACTGCCCTTTGACCCAGTGGATCCCACTTCAAGGATTATAGCTGAAGAACCTGAAACACCAATTCAGAAGAACCTATGTACCCCTATGTTCATAGCAGCACTATTTACAATAGCCAAGTGCTGGAAACAGCCTAAGTGCCCATCAGTGGATGAATGAATCAAAAAACTGGTACATTGACGCAATGGAATACTACACAGCAGAAAGGAAGGGGGAACTCCTACATTTTTTAACTCTCTAGCATTGATGGAACTGGAGAGTATTATGCTTAGTGAAACAAGCCAGTCAGTGAAAAACAAATATCATACGATCTCATCCAATACAGGAAACTAATGAACAAAACAAGCAAAACAGAACCAGAATCAGGGAAACAAGGAACAGACTAACAGTGACCAGAGGCGATGTGGGAGGGAAAGAAAGGGGGAAAGTAGGGGAAGGGTTTGGTCAAGGAATTAGTATAAATGACCCATGGACATGGACAACAAGATGGGGATTGTCTGTGGGAAAGGGAATAGGATGGGCGGTGGAGCAGGGGAGGGGAATGTGGGAAAAAGTGGACAACTGTAATACAACAGCAATAAATTAATTTTAAGAAAAAGCAAAGGGGAAGGGAACCATTTCATTAACAGATGGAAGGAATTTCCATAGGTACAGCTATAGTAACATAGTGATGTTAATCTAGAGAACATTTTTAATTTTTAATCCAGTGGTTACACTATAGGCTTCCTTGTTATCTTCACAACAGGTGTTTGGGAGACAATGCTGCTTTAGATGGGTATTTTGTCCTGTTTTAATGTTTCAAAGGTTTGAGAAGCAGGTAAGACCTGCAAGGCAATTCCTCTGCAATGGCAGCTGAAACTCCTTTTTTAAAGTGGCTCCATTTATTTATTTTTTTTACACTACGTTATTTGGAGATAAATGAAAATACACTAAAAAATGTACAGTTCTAATAACATTAGTTCATCTGGTTTCATGAACGCAAGAGCAGAAAAAAATACACAAACAGTAAAACAGGATTAAAAGAAGAGACATAGAGACCAAAAGTACTTCTATTCTGAACTTGCAGAGTCATTTGAGGCTAATTACTCAAACTGAATATTCATTTAGATTCGATTATGTCAAAGCTACTATTCTATTCTAAAATTCTATGAGTATGGTTTTAAAGGAGTGGATAATCTGACAACAGGAAACACTGTATTTAAAGTCATAAGATGTCAGAAACAACAGCAGTTTGGGGGTTATTTATTGCAGAAGCAAAGTGCTCTACTCTGTAGTAGGCTTTATCATGGAACGTAGTTTTTCACCAAGTCCCACAGACAGGAAAGTACAGACAAAACACTTGGATATTGTTACACTTCTATTCTTAATGCCCTCATTTTTTTTTTTATTAACTTGCTTATCATCTAGGATCCTCCACTAGAATATAAAGGGTGGTAGCAAAAGTGGGTTTACAGTTGTTCACATGAAAAATAAAACAATAGTTAATAAATAATAATGTAAGAAAGAAAAAGGACTGAACGTTTTCTCAGGAAAAATAACTTTAGGACACATTGGTTTAAAGCCTTCTGGAAATTCTCCTGGGATCATACAACAAATGGGAGAAACATTCAGGTAAGAAAATACACTAAATCTCAGTAAGAAGAGTGAAGAGTCTGGAGCATTGGAGCCATGACTCATTCACTGTCTCTGAATGAGTCATGGTGGGTGTTATAAACTTCTAGCCTGGGTGCTCCACTTGCAGGCAAGTGTAGCTCAAGGGATAGGGGTTTCTGCCCTTCCCCCAAATGCCAGTGTGGGGGCTGGAGTGTCCCTCTGGAAGGAAACAAGTGTCATTGACACCAGCACGTTTCATTCATAAAGACTAAAAACAGTACGTATTACCCTGATGAAGGCAAGACCCAAAAGTCAGGTTACTAATAAAAAGCAAACATACAGTATAATGAGAAAAAGAAAAATTGTAGAGAAATTGTAGACTTGGTTGCCAAATGTCACAATTATCATAAAACCATAGTAAATAAAATGATTTGAGGGTGGCACAAAAATAGACAAGGACCTCCATGTAGCCAGATAAAGAGTTGAAAAATATTCTAAAACATAGTTTGGTTAAAATAGATAGTGCTTCAAACACAAAATTTGCTTACTTTTTAATTACCAAGAAACAAAAGCTTTACCAGAGAGTACAAAACATAAAGGGTAATTTATACCAGATAGACAATTGAATTCTAAATTTATAGACTCACCTGTATCATAATTAGAATAAATAGGATATATATATAATATATATATATATAAATATATAATATGTAATTTATCCCATACACAACTATCAAAAACTGTGTAGTATCCCATTGTGTAAACGTAACCACAGTTTTTTGATCCATCCATCCACTGATGGGCACTTAGGCTGTTTCCAGGATGTGGCTATTGTAAATAGTACTGCAATGAACACAGGGGTAGAATTTAATTCCTCTCCCACTAAATATGGCAGAAATGCCCAGGTCATAAAAAGCTATAGACCTTCTGCCCAGCTCTTTCTCTCTTGGGATTGCGCCTTGGAATCCCTGAACTTAAATGTAAGAAATCCTGCCATTCTGACAGCACTGTGTTGGGGAGACCATATGGAGAGACCACACAGAGGTATAAAGAGAAATCCCAGAAGTCCCAGCTCCCTCAACTCCAGATGTGGAAGTCTTCTCAACCCAAGCACCAGGTACTTGATTCTAGTTTCTAGTCATCAAGCTTCCCCTGCAGATGCCAAGTGAATCAGAAACAACCTGTGTCTACCAAGGCTGTCTTTATTCCCAAGCAAAGTAAATACTACTGTTTTAAACTACTAGTTATGAGGGATTGTTTAGTTTTGTTTTCTTACACAAGAAATTTCTAAAACTACTAGATTTCTGGATCTTGCTCTTTTTTTTTAAGATTTTATTTTTTTGTATTTAGAGAGAGTGTAAAGAAGGGAGAAAGAGAGGGAGGGAATCATCAATGTGTGGTTGCCTCTCATACAACCCCAACCGGCATGTGTCCTGACTGGGAATTGAACTGGTGACCCTTCAGTTTGCAGTCTGGTGCTCAATCCACTGAACTACACCAGCCAGGGCTGGATCTTGCTCTTTTATACTTTGATGTCAATCCTTTTCACAGCACCAAGTAGATAACATAATTTCATTACATTTCGGAGCTATTCTAAGTTAAAGGTAAGATGTTAACTTTAAGTTTGGGAAGCAATTGCACATAATCAACCCCCTATATCTTCCCCATAGAATGCAATAAATGTATTTATTTATGTGAAATTCATCCATGTAAAACAAAACTAGTATAAGATCGTAACTATAGCCTGGTACGTGGACTTAACATTCACCAATTTGTAAGGAATGTCAGGAACCAGAACCCAGTTACATTTTCTATAATATTGAAGAAGCAGAGTCTGGAAATAGCCATGTTCTCCAAACCTACTGTGATCTATCATATGCAAAGGACTGTGTTAGCTCAGTGGGAAACTGTAAGTCTTTAACCTAAAGAAAACACACAGGAAAGACGTTCCATATAATTATCAGCTTACCATCAGAACATTTGCCTTTTGCCAGCTTTTTGAGCAAAATCATGTTTAAAAGCAAACAAAGAAAAAAGGTTATTAATAATGCCACTCTGAGCAGTCTCAACTATATCCAATTTTCATTTCTTTTTTTGTAAAACCGACAACTGCTATTTGAACAGGCCGAGAATTTAATAAATGTCAGCTTAACTAATTAAGATTTCAGCCCATACTTTTGAAATATTTCTTTACCTCCTCAAATAAAATAAATAAGTTGCACATTCATTTTAAAATATAATGATTGATTATCGAATAGAACATAACGACACGAGGAAAGTGCAACCAAAATGTAATTTGCCAACCTGTAACATTCCCATGAAATAAGATGAATGTAGGTGCAATTATCTTAAATTTTAAAAAGTGTTTCATTTTCTGAGAGCTCCTTAGTGACAGAAGTGAAATTAAATAAAAATATTAATGCTCTTGATCCAGAAAACAGGATCATAAATTCCATTTCATGTCCCATCCAAGTATTGCAAGTGGCGCCTAACAACCAGCCCACCTATGCTAGAGACCAATAATTAATCTATGGAACGACATGCATATTGGAAACATACAATATGTCAAATGGATTGGGAAATTTAAGACTTCAGTGAATCCGAACACATTCCTAATGTGCACTTAACTGAGGTTTTATCTAATAATCCTGTAATAGTACTTTCATTTCTTCTTGTACATGGGTTTAAAGTGGCAGAACTAATACTAGATTTAAAGAAGGGTAAATCTGATATGACTGCTTTTATTTTCGAGGTCACCACGAATCGAATATCTTTACTCTTCTCCTTTTTCTCTCTGTTCTTTTACTGTTCTTCAGAAGATTAGCTGGTAGGTCTTGTATAGTTTATTGTTGGCCTTCATAGTCTCAAGGGTTATGAGATATACCTATTCTCAAGGAAATCACAAGATGCAGACTGAGTCAATAAGTTAATATGTCTTAATATAAATATGAGAGGAGATCTGAGGAAAGAAATCAAGTGAAAGTAGAATCAGAATCCTGAATGGAGGATGAGGAAGTAGGTCAGGCTATATAGCCTAAACAGAATAAGACAAAAGAAAACAGGTAAGTTGGCACCTGAATCAGTGGGAAGAGAATTACAGAAGCAATACTTGCAAAACAATTCAGCTCCCTGTAAGGAAATCCCATGGAAGAAATGAGACCTAAGTGAAATTTTGAATGAAATCTATGTAATTAATTAGCAGAGGGTAAGATGCATTCAAATTTTACTGAATGTGCCTGCAAAATATTTCTCACATTGAAATTGAATTGGGTTGAGGAAAGAAGATATTGTAAGCATGAAAATATAAGAAACACATGCTCAGAGTATCTAGATTGGAAGGATTGAGAAACTGAGTCAGATGAGCGTGGGCAAGTACAGGAAACTTGACAGCCACATCAAGATGAAGTTGAGGTAACTGATAAGCAGACATTATTGGAACTTAGTGGTCTCAGAATGATTTCTTTGTGATGGATATTTAACTCTAAGGCCAGAAAAAAATGACAATGAAAAAATATCAATGACTCCCCAAATAGTATATCTTCTCAGAGCCACCTAACACATTTAAATTTTTGTTCTAAGGCCTGCCTAAGGTGTCAAAGAGTTGGAAATCATACCTTACAAGATATGATACATGTATGCTCATTAGAAATGTCATCCCCTTTGCCTTAGAGAACAGGGAAGATGTCATCAGGGGATTGCAAGGCCTAATCCCAAAGGGAAAAGTTTTTTCAAGAGCTACATTGCTCATGGTTTAAATGCCATGTGCTCAGAGATCTGGTGATTAAAATGGTAGCTTTGTACAGTATGTCAGCCTCTTAGAATCTTGCAGGGACATCATTCAAGTTATTTTACTTGACAGTATCCTAAGTCTGCCACTCTTTAAAATATCAACTTCCTCCAACCCCCAAATTAGATATATTGCCTAGCTATTGTGTAATAGGTGAAGTTTTGTCAGTCTGAAATAGAGCTGCTCTACTTTATATGTGACACAGGAAGCTGTGACTGGCTATTTTAGTTTTGTCAGAACAGCTCAGGTGGCACTTGCCTGACACCTATTGGAACAGTCATAAAGCTATTTATGTTCTGATGGCCTACGTGGCAATTCGCTAAGCATTTAGCAACAACTCTGTTCCATTTATATTTCTAAGTGAGTCTTCTTTTATTCTGCCACAGCGTTGGGCGCCTAAGCATTATGATGAGCAATGGATTTGCATTGGTGGGCCCATAAACAATAGGTTAACCTATGGTGAATTATTCTAAATAACCAGGTAAGTCTTAGAAAAAAAACATGTTCCTGCAAGAGACAAGCTTACCCTGGCAAACAGACTTACTTTCTTTACAAACTGCTGAGACTTCAAGTCACATATGAAAGTTCACCCACTTGAAGGCATGAACATGGGAGGAGGACTTGGTCAGCATTTCTGCAATTAGTGTTACCAAAGGAATGTCCCTTGTCCATTGATTCAATCATTCATTTAATAAGGACTTATAACAGAGTTCTCGAACTAGTGGCCAATTACTTCATTTAGTTCCCAAACGTATTACTGTTCACCTATTCATGTTGAATTACAGGCGTTCCCCAAGTCTTCAAATAGGCAAATTTCAAGGACCACCCCCATGAACACAAAATACCTGGGGACAGTCTGCATGCCTAGGAGGTGACACTTGGTTGCAGCTCAGTGTAGGCCACCTGCTCTGGCTGGCAGCCCCGGGAGCTCTGAAGCTTGTCCCATCTCCTCTTTCTTCCAAATTCCCCATTAAATTTAGAGCACGCATTCTTCAGCTTGGTTTTCAACCACTCTGTGTTTCTGAACTCGGATATGTTGGCTTTAAAGGACTCTGCTAGAAAAGCATACATCTTTCAGAACAGGAAAATAAATTCTCGTTGTTGGAAAAGGAGCAGTGTGTTATTGTACATGCCTGGCGTGTGGGTGACAGGTTGTTACCTAGTCGACAGGGTTTCTTCTGAAGAATCTGAGCTTAAGGGGGAGGAGAGAAGAGCTTGACCTGTTTTGTTAAATCTTTTAATGAATTCCCAGTGCAGAAGGATAGACTCCTGTCAGCAAGAATCCTTATCATCATCCAGTTCCCATTAAACATGGGGAAACAGATACAGACCCAAATTAGGCCACCAAGATTCCCTCTCCCACGCATTTGGATATGAATTTTAAAGCTCCCAAATGTCTGCTTGTGAAAAGAACTATAAAGTCAATTTCTGTAATGCATATTTCATATTTCATAATATAGATCAAATAACAAGAGAGTCAGTTTTCAAAGAACTATGGCAATGATTGTGATACACACACACACACATACACAGGTGTGTATGTGTGGAAACAAAATTGAGGATCCTAAAGACTTTTGAGTGGCTCACCACCAGCCCACCACAGACACACATACACACACTTCCTTGAATTTCAAAAGATACTCATGTATTCTTTTTTTTTTTTTAACATATTTTAGTTACTTTGCTATTACAGTTGTCCCAATTTTCCCCCCTGAGCACCCCCGACCCAGTACCCCATTCCCTCCAGCAATGCCCCCCTTAGTTAATGTCCATGAGTCATGCATATAAGTTCTTTGGCTTCTCTATTTCCTTTGTTCTTCTTAACATCCCCCTGCCTATTCTGTAACCACCAATGTGTACTTTTTTTTCCCTTTCATATCCAGACAATTCACCATTTAATTACTGCCTTCTGTCAGCTTCTCAAGTCATATTAATACAAAGTTTTCTTTTCATTATTCCAAAATGCCTGTTAATTCATTTGTTTAAAGTAATATAAATTGTAATATTCATATTACTTTTAAGTAATATGAATTGCAATATTACCAAACACATGCAAAAATACATTTACACCAATACATATTCTTAAAATGAAAGTCCTTTTGCTTACAAAGCTTGATCTCCATTACTTGAAAAAAAAATCTAACAGTTATGATGGAAAAAGAGAAAAATTTGTTATACCAAACCCTGACAGATAAGACAATAATCTCAACATTCTTAACCATCCATCAAACTGAAGGGGCAAAGAGAATAATGCAAATTCAGCTACTTTAGCTTAATTCTGTTTGTCTATATCCCCCTTGGTTCTTAAAATCTAGCACTATTCTGCACTATACATAGTAACAGTTTGAAGCATGCAGAATTGTAAATTATTATAGTTTATTATTGCTATATTATTCTGTTTTATTGTCTGTTTCTCCTGGTTTGGATGTTATCTTGTCTAAATTGAAATGCAGCTAGTTGAAGCCATAAATTAATGTTTATTTTATTAGAATTCCAGTAATAGATGCAATGACATTGAAAGTTTCCAAGGTGGTTTTTATAGCCTCCTTTGGAGGAAATAGTTTGAGACAGTCTCTTTTCATAAATGAAAGAAAAAAAAACCCACTTTCTCATTAATGAATTATTTTGCATATGAAATCTATGCAGTCCTGATTGGGGAACCATAAAAATTATTGAGATAGGAATAATGCAGTGAGTGGAAGTGATATTCAACTCTAGTGACTATTTATTTAAACCAGCCTTCAAATAGTTTAGTATAATGTATCAAGTGGGACCGTTTCTTACAATTCATGGTCTCTTGTCTCTTTTGTTTGTCAACCTCCGATAAATATTAACTTTTCACAACTCATTGTATAAATGGAAGGGATGGGTACTTGATTTAACTACAGACCAGCAAGTGTACAGGAAACACAACAGTAAATAAGTAGTTTGCAAAATGATCTTTCTTCCCTCCAAAATGTTTTAATGAAAGATGGTTTCTTATCAGGCCAGCACTCATTACCCTTGGAGACAAGTAGAATCAGGGTATCCCGTTTACTACATGCTTCTACTTCTAGGTCATTTAAAAGTGGGAAGAATAGTTTAGTCATTTTCCTTTACAGACAGGAACCACTGAGATTTTTACACTTATACATTTTACATATATATATATGTAAAATATATATATATATATTTCCACACATATATATATGGTGGAAAAGGTAACTATTTAATATGTAGTAAATCCTTATATTAAACACAAAGAAATATATGATTTTATTCATAGAAAAATCTATTTCTCATGCCTTCATTTTAAAAAATGGGTTAAAGGGGTACTTAAAATATATTGGTTTTAAAAATATCAAATTTTAATTTTTCCTCAGCTTTATGGAGGTATAACTAACAATAACTGCATCTACTTTAAGTTTAATGATTTAATATATGGATACAATGTGACATAGTCACTGCAATCAAGCTAAGTAATATATTCATGACCTCAAAAGTTACAATTTTCTTTAAAAAAAAAATTTGTGTTGAAAGGACTTAAGAGCTGCCATAGTAAATTTCAAATATACAACACGTTATTGTTAACTATAGTCACATTACTGCACCTTGATGTATAGAGTGAGGTGGAAAGGCCAGTTCTGCACGAGGAATACTAGAAATATAGAGGAAAAGGGCAAAATAGGCCCTGAGAAAGCCCACCAGTGAAATGAATGCCCCGAGACTGTGAAAGAAAGAGTGGGGCATAATGTTAGCAGATTTTGAATGCCAGTGTGATGAAAGATTCAGGAAGGTCATTTGAAGGCTAAAGCATTGGAATTCACTCAGTACCAGGCATTTTTTTTCCATGAAAGAATTTGAGGGAGGGAAATCCCTTGAACAAAGCTTGGTTCCAACATTGCCTTTGCTGCAGGGAAAAACATGTACAGCAAGGGCACATCAGGTTTCCTCTAGAGGCCCAAGCATTTTTATCTTCCCAGTACTTTCATTTACAAATGCAACCATTTTTCATAGACCTCGTAGGTCACTGTTTCCCTTCTGATTGTAAAAGAAACGTAAACATTTTCATGGAACCCTAAAAGTACAGTGAACCTTAAGTACTATGTTGACTCCGCTTAATAGATGAATTGGCCCTATCTGGTCCGCAAGAGAAACCACACCATTTAAGGGACTGTGGAGTTGGAAGATAAATGAATGGTGTAGAACGGTGACAAAAGATTAATTAAAGTAAATGGGGTAAAAGGGAAGAGGTAAAAATCTGAAGTTCAAGAGGCATGGACGGAACATGGAAATTACTTGGAAATGAAAGTGAAAGCTAAAAGGCAAAGATAAATTCTAGATTTTCCTAAGCAATCAATTCTAGGGAACATTGTGCAATAGATGAGGTTTCCCCTTTCCTTTGTCCTTTTCCCTTCTGTCTTGTCCACAAGCTTCCAGTCCCTAGTGTCCTTCAGTGGCCCCATGGTCTCTGCTGACCTATCAAGGCACCTTCCATAGTTCATCACTCCTTTTGCTTTGAAATCTCCTTCTCCTTTGGCTTCTAGACCCCTGCTTGCCTGGTTTTTAGCCACCTTTCTAGTAATTTCTCTGGCTCTTTGGCTGAATCTCCATCTACCCAACTGCTAATGCTGAACCTCTCTTTTTTCTATATTGGTGCCCTACAGTATTTACATCTATAAAGTGATTCATTTGTGGCATTAGCTTGTATATACAGCAAATTTATATTTTTAGGCGGCATTACTGCCTTGAATTTAATACCTATATGTGCAACTATCTACCTGGCATATCTATTTGGACATAAAAAAAATGAGTCAAGTTTAATTTGTCCAAAACCAAACTCAGGATAGTCCCTTACAGACAATCCCCAGCAGAAGTTTTCCTCATCTTATTTCATGAAAACTATGACGTTTTTCAGTTGCTTAAGCAAAAATTTTGATGCCATTCTTGACTGCTGTCTCCCAATCCATTTATAATCCTTCAACAATCAGATCTACCTTAAAAACATGCTCAGCCCTGGCTAGTGGCACAGTGGATAAGGTGCTGGCCTGCAAACCCTAAGGTCCCTGGTTCAGTTCCCAGCCAGGGCAACATACCAGGTTGCAAACCAGGTCTCCAGCCAGGTCCCTAGCTAGAGGAAGGTGAAAGGCAACCGTACATTGATCTTTCTCTCCCTCTCTGCTTCTCTCCCTTCCCCTCTCTCTGGAAAATAATAAATACATAAATAATTTTAAAATATGCTCAGATGCTGAGCCCTTCTCCACAGTGTATCTGCCAACATCTTTTCTAGCTTGGACCTCTCATACACTACTCGTGGTAAGGTACAGTTAATTGGTACAACCACTTTGTAAAATATTCTGGCAACTTCTGAACAAGTTACACATACACCTGTCATAGACAAAAATGGAAAACAATGTAAATGCCCATTAGCATACGAATGGGAAAACAAATTGTCACGCAATGATACTCAGAAAAGAAAAAGGAGAGTAATTATTGATACAGGCAACGACATGTATGATTCTCAAAATAACTACGGTGAAGAGAAGAAACTAG
This sequence comes from Noctilio leporinus, assembly GCA_004026585.1. Taxonomy (NCBI): domain Eukaryota; kingdom Metazoa; phylum Chordata; class Mammalia; order Chiroptera; family Noctilionidae; genus Noctilio; species Noctilio leporinus. The sequence goes on from PVIW01003343.1 coordinate 119,198, forward strand.
AAGTCAGCCAGTTCTATGTGATTTCAAATTTATAAAATGCCATCAAATCTGAACTAATTTATAGTGGTTGAAAGTGGGTCTCTGTTTCAGATCTGTGTTTTCCTGGGTATGAAGGGGAGTGGAAAGAGACAGGAGCCAAGGACTACCAAGGTGCATGAGAAAGCTTCTCAGGGTTATTAATTATTTGTTATATTGTTACATTAATTTTATGTCCTGGGCATGAAAATGTGTCACATTTATCAAATTGTGTTTTTAAAAATGTGGATAGTTCACTGTATGTCAATTATAACTCAGTAAAGCTCTTGAAACATAAAGTTAACTAAAAAACATCAGAAGGGAAAGTATCAAATAATGGAATATCAGGAGAAGAGTGAAAAACAGAAGAAATATTTGAAAAAATAATATGACTGAGGATTTTCTGCAAATTGTCAGCCCCCAAAAGAACATATCCAGTTAGCTCAGAAGAAACCAAAGATGATAATGCCCAAATCCAATTGAAATTTGGAAAGACATCAAAAGAAAGAAAATTAAAAAGCACTATTAATAAAAAGTAAAGTAGTATTCAGAATGTATACAATTGAATTAGTAATCTCAGTAAATATAAATGCTTAAATTTACATGTTAGAAATACTCTCATATAGAAAAACAAAATAAAGTTATATTTTGTCCTTGAAAATATACCTGAACTATAATGATAGAGAAAAATGAAAGGTAAAATATCTGAAAAATGATAAAGGAACTTGAAATTATTAACTTCAACAATAAAAGGTCTAGATTTAATGACATCAAAATAGTCTTTATGGGAAATAGGTAATTTTAGGAATTAACAGAGTAATATAAATATATTATTTATATTTATAAATATAAAACAAAGGTAAAACAATTCTACACATGTTTATGTATAGCATTACCTTTTAATAAGTAAAGGTTTATACAAGTATTATCAAACTGAACAACTCCTAATATAAAATCACCTGTTGATTCCAGTGTTTCACGTCTAACAAAGCACATCAGAACTGCTAAATTTAGCATCCAGTATTATACAGTTTTCACAGATAGATGTTTAAGAACCTCATGTCATTCCCTGAACTCATTCCAAAATTTCAGGAGAGAGGTGAGCAGGATGAACTAGAGTGGTGGTTTTCAGACTTGAATATATACCAGAATCATCTGTAGGGATTAATTAAACCCTGACTGCTGGGCCTTGCCTGTAAAGTTTATAACTTAATATAAGTAAATCTAACCTAGGGCCTGATCACTTGCATTTTTAATAACTTCTGAGGGGATCCTGATGCTACTGGCCTAAGGACTGTACTCAAGAACCACTGACATAAAGAGATATCATCAGTCCAGGCACTATTTAGGGAGGTACCATTCTTCCTATTTTGAAGTACAGGGCGGTGATCATTGAAAGAGAAAGTATTTAGGGAAGATCTATATTACAAAGGTAAAATTTACTCCCATTATTAAAATCTTGTTAATTGTCTTTGTTTGTAGCCTAAATCAATGTTACTCTCAGTGTGATGGTTGAGGTATAACTAACTCCTCCCATCTGTCAACAGTGGTCACTGATGCCGATTCAACACCAGCACAGATCCCTATTATGGGGAGTGTTGAAGAAGGAAACCTTATTCCATGCAAAACAGTTGAATGGTAACAATAGCACGGCTGTGAGGCAGCCCCGGGGCCTGGCCCATCTCTGGCTAGACAGCTCTGCTTTGTTTCTTGATGGTCTGTTCTGTTCTGCTGTGCACTGGTCTGCTCTGTGCTGTGCTTTTCTGCTCTGCCATGATCTGCTTCCCTCTACTCCACCCCATGCTGGTCTGCTCCACTCTGCTCTGGTGAGACAGCTCCACTGGTTCAGCTTAGCCATGAAAATGCAGTCTTCATTCTTCCCAGGAAAGGGAAAAGGTGCTCCCCTAGACAGAATTCCCTGCTGTGGTCCATAATGTGTCTCTTCTTATGCAAATAAGGATTCCAAATCCTTGCCGTTTGATTGGTCCAAAAAAAAAAAAAAAAAATACTATTGCAATTGATCAGAATAGAGCTACACTGATTGGCCAGAGCTTCTCAAGTCTGATTGGATAGAGAAAGCCTCCATCCTATTGGTTGCACAGGAAACTTGTATAAGGGCTCAGATGTCAGAACCAAAGGGCAGGCAGACAGTTCGGTGCCAAGGCTTCTCTGTGAGGTGCAGTTTGCACAAGAGGCCTGTGTGAAAATAACTGCTAGGCTCTATTTTATTTATTTATTTTTTTACTTTAATTCAGTTACCACCAGGAGCCCTTCTTAGCAGCTACCTTTTTTTCTTTTTCCTTAAGATTCTCACATCTGATTACATTACCAATCCTACTGATTCTGCTTCTCTTAGAACCTTGTATGTAACCTATGTGGTCTTTCCAATTTTCATCTCACCCACCTGGAATTTCTCCACTGAATGTTGCAGTATCTTCTGCCTGATCCCCCACCTTCAGTTTCTCCTGACTCCTATAAAATCCACCTTAGAAGCCTTACATAATATTTTTGAAGGGTTATTTAAGTTATTTCACTTCTTTCCTCAAAAGCATTTCTTTCTTTGTCTGTAGTTGGATATTTTCATAGGCAATGTACAGTAACCAAGAAAATCCTTGACATGATATTAACATATTCACTTAACAAGTATTCATTAATAACTTAATATGCAAAATGTCCTGTGCTAAGTTCTGGTGAGCAGGTGTTAAAAAAGATAAAAACCAGTCCTTTTCTTACTAAGATAGAATCAAAAGGAAAAGGTAGACAGAGAACAGGTGATCGCAAGTGAAAAACAACACTTGGGAGGCATCCTATTTTTCATTCTATTCTCTACAGATACAAATTTCTTTAAATACCTCTACATACTGCTTATAAGTCACATCATATTATTTTCTTTCCCCTAAACTGTCTAATTATTTGTCTTTGTAGTTTTGCCACCATCTGACATGCTTTTCCTCTAATTCCCCCATTTGAGATCCCACTCATTTTTTAAAATCCAATTCAAAAGTCTCCTTTTATTCCCCAAGTCAGAATTGATAGCTCCATCTTCTGCACTCCTACAACATATTGAATTGCAATTTGTATAGTGGCTTATCATCACTCCCACCAGAGACATCCCGTGGGAGGGCAGAAGCTGGGCCCACCACTGCCAGCACAGCATCTTGTGAAGATCATCAACTTAAATGTTGCTTGTTAAATAAATTAAAAAATGCATTTAAGCTTATTTTTTTCTTGCCTTGCAGACAAAACACCAGTTGGCAATTACAATTTTTTCACTTTTTAACCCATTGTTGTAGAAGCTTAAAGGTAAAGGAAAATGAGCCTTCATGTTCCTGTTACAAATTAAAGAACTAAGATCTCAAAAATACACTCTTTCTTAATTATCCATTAATCAATATTAATCAAAATCACAAGTGATCGCTATTTCTGATATTTAGTAGTAATTATATGTGTAGCACTTCTTAATGAATTTGAATTAAATTTAAATTTATCTATTAATAGATCACATGCATAACTAAGCTTGTTTTTACTTCTCTGCAATACTTCAATCACCTAAGCTCAAATTTTCAGCATCTTAACCCATGATTCAATATTATATCCTTTTTGAAGAAACCCAAAAGCTTTGTCAATCAAACTTCTGTTGTCAAAATTAATGGTATAGGAACTAAAAACCATGAGAAAAATAATAATGGAAAAAGCCTAATAATTTTACAAAATGGCAAGGAGCTACCTAAGTCTTCAGCTTAATCTATGCTTTATTAAAGGGAAGTAAGCACTTGGAAAATCCATTAATGCATTGAACATGTTAATTTCAGGGCCTGTCATGACCATAACTATTTCTAGGTAAAATGATTCTGTTCAGCATCCTCATTAGGCGGCATCATTGGACAACCATGTTGTGTGTCTGAAACCCCATTAAGGTGTAGCTGGTTGTGCCGGTGTGGCTATCTATACACTATCAAGAAGCAAAATGCTCTAAACAAGTAGGAACAAAAAGTTATTAACTACACCAATCAGGAGTCTGAAATGAGAAGCACTAAGAGTTAACTTGCAATAAGTTTTGAGGCATAGAAGGTGGCTGACAAAAGGAAAATGATTGATCCACATTAATAATGGGACAGAAGTGTAAAAACCAGTCCTGTCACCGGATTCCTAAAGCTTACAACCTCCTTGTCCTAGTGTGTTATAGTTGAGTTATGTTTTTTGAGGTATATTTTACATGTGATAAAAGTTATGCTTTCCAGGTGTACAGATCTATGAAATTGATAGATGTATACTAACACTTTACCATCACCACCATTAGGTTGCAGAGTATTTCCATCACCCCCAGGAAGCTTTCTTGTTTAATTAATTGCTCTACTAGTTTTATTATGAGGCCTTCTTAATTCCTATGAAGTCTGGCAAAATTGAGCCAAAAAAAGACCCCAAAAAGTATATACTATATGAATTTATCTATTCTCTATATAATATATGGATATAATATGTCTACATTACCTTGGTTTGTATGTATCTATGTATCTATGATGTTAGATATCACAATCGGACTAGAATGGGACCTCAGTAGAGATTATGGGATGTTGGTAATAATATTCTGTTTCAATATGGATGCTGGAACCCAAGTATTTTTATTATATGCAAATTTAATGATGATTATTACTTTTAATTTTATATATAAAATGATAACATATGCATGTACACACATACACACACACACACACACACACCCTGGGGGTGAGGACACTTCTAAAAAATGCTACAATGTTTATGAGGGGAAGTCAAAATTCTCATAACATGCTAAATAACTATATACAATTTGTCCCCCTTTGCTACTTTGCTCACTATTCATTCTTTTTCAGCCACACTGACCTCTCTGCTCTTTCATTCACACATAAGATATGCTGCTTCCTCAGGAGTACATGTTGTTGTCTTGTTTGGAACATGTCCAGCTATAACTGCCTCACATCCTCCATGTCTTTGTTCAAATAAAATCTCAATAAAGTCTATTCTGACCACTGTTTTTTGTAATTACTTTTCATTACTAAAATGGAGGAAGCCATAAATTCAACAGAATTTGTGGAGAAGTCAGATGTTCAGTTGTTTAACATAACTGAGTTTTCTGTTCTTTCCAAGTGGGGATGCTGTATTTACAAATCTGGAGTTTAAAAGAAAGGAATAAAAATGGACACATATTATTATAGTTGAGGACCTGTATTTACATCTTTGAAATCGTGATGCTACTGAGAAAGTGTGGGCATGCAATGAGAGGAGAAGATGAACAAGAACTGAACACTGGCAGACTACATGAGGCTTTGGAGAAAGGAAGAAAAAGGCAATAAAAATAAATAAAAAAGGATAAACTAGTGATGCAGGGAGAGAAACCAAACTATTGTGTTGTCCTGGAAACCAAGGCAATAACATACATGGAGAAGAAAGTGAAAATGTATGTAATATTCTGCTTAAAGTTAGTATGACTATAAAATTGGTTATCCAAAGTAAGACACTTGAAAGTAAGCATAATTTCCATCTGAGGAAGCAGTTTTAAACAGATCTCACTTGGGCAACCATGACTGTATTGCCATCATTGATGTAAGTTAAGTAACATGAAGACTGAAATTGACCATTAGGCTTAGCCATGTGAAGGTTATTGTAGAAATGAAGATGAAAACAATGTGGAAAGTTGGGGAAATGCAGCAGATTGAAGACTATCCTTCTCAAACTTATACCCTCTTAGAGAATCAGAAAGGGACTTTATTTGGAAACAGGGCCTTTGCAAATACAATTAGTTAAGGATCAAGATAAAATCACACAGTATTCAATCTAATAAAATGGACACACATGGAGAAGATGGTCATGTGAAGATGGAGCAAGAGATTAGAGTTGCGTTGCTGCAGGTCAAGTAATACCAACACCTGGTGCCTGCAGAAACTTGAAGAGGCAAGGATGGATGCTCCTCCAGAGCCCGAAGGAGGAGCGGCGTGCCCTGACAACTTCATTTCAGCGTCCTAGTCTCCAACACTGTGAAAGAAAATTTCTGTTGTCTTAAGCCTTGCAGTGTTTTGGTACTTTGTTATGGCATCTCTAGAAAGCTCATATAGGAGGTTAAAAGCAAAAAAAGAAAAAAAGAAAAGAAAACACTTACTGTAAAGAGTTTCTAAAGAAAGAATGGGAGGAGATAAATTAGAGACAATGGTAAAAAGAGTGTTTCCCAAATTGCCTTTATAAACTATCTGCGCTAAAGGACAGCTTTTTTATTTTCTGATCGATTACAGCACATTATTTCTGCAGAATAAAATAAAACAAATTACAGCAAAAAGGAAATAAAGAACCAAAAACATGGCATATATAACCCCTATTTTCATTGTTATTTGATTCAACTAATATATAAAATGATTCTACGAATACTTGCTGTCATTGTGTCTAAATGCTTACTTTCAACTGCTTTTTGCCCTTCACCGAACAGCACTCACAGTTCTGGAACTGGAATGGGTCCACAGACCACAGACTTTGATTGTTGCTGGTGTAGACTACTCTGTAAAGGAGGTCTTAGAGAAAACCAATTTCCTTATTTGATTGATAAAGATTATTCTATTGGAATAGTCTATTTTCCTTTTCATATTTTCCTGAAAATTCTGGAGACAATTACACATGATCTTGATTATCTATGACTATAAGTTTGGAAAGAGTATAATGTCAATTGAATTAGGACCACCTGCACCAAATGTGTAGCTGCTACTCTGGTCCTCTGCCCAGGTATACTCTTGCATCCCTCTTACTATTTCTTCAGGTCCTGTCTCCATATATAAATTATTTATATTCCATAAAATCAGTAAAGCATATAGTATATGAATATAATCAAACATAGATTAGAAATACCCAATATGTGTGTCAATGTGGAGAAAGGTCAATACCTTGAAGCACACTTTTTATTGGACTTTTATAGTCAATGCCAATTCCAGTAGAGAATTAAACAACACCTAATAGAATTTACTTCATGAGCAACCAATTTAACTTTTACACTATATATTCAAGGTTCCAGCTGTGAATGTCTTACAGTTCTTCACATAATGTAACTTTAATAATATAAATGACCTCTGTTTCATTCCTAAATATACTTCTTCAGGAACAAAATTTTTACATATTGCTGGAATAGTGATTAATCTAAACCTCTGGATTATTGTAAAAATTTTGGCTAGGAGCACACATGACTACAACCTACAATGTGGATATTGTTTTCCATCATAAATAATAAGTTGGTACTACTGTGCCAGGATACTGCAGATGTTCTTAGAAGCATCTTTTGTTTAAAGAAAATATATTTCACTTAGTGAAAGAGATTTTATCAGTTGATAATATGTTCCATGAAATCCAGCTCCAGTACTTGCTCTGAATGGTTGGCCAGCCCTTCCCTTGCTGGGGAGTTGTCACCTGCTTTTGTACGAAACCCCATCTACTAGGTCAAAGGTCAACCTAGGAAAAAGAAACGAAGCTTCTGTCAGATGCAAACTCTGGTTTTGGCTTATTGTGGTAGCTTTTGAAAAGTCACAATATTTTTTTCCTACTGTAAAATATATTTTGAATGACAAAACAGGATGTGTATTGTGAAGAAAAGACAAAAAGTATCTTTGCCAGGAATGTTGTAATAACCTGAGCATCCTTCTGCTGCTTGGTGGAACTTTTGTGTGGGGAATGCTTATGAGTTTCCACTCACACTAGGTGAGTGATAGAATGCCAGGGTGGGATGGGAACTCGAAAGATCACTTAGCCAGATCTCTTTTCTTTAGGGCATGAAGATTCTAAGAAATCACAGCTCATAGGCTTGGCCAGCTATGGAAAGTCAAATGAACAAAAGAAAAGGCATTTTTGTGATGAGTCAGTGCAAAATGCATTGGTATAACCTTAGTACTTAGTAACAGTAACAGTTTAAAAAGAAGAGAAAGTATTTTGTGTGAATGGTATTTGACTCTAATAGGTAATTTATGAAATGTCAAGTATTTCAACAATAAAGTTACAGTATAGCCAAGAACCTGAGAAAAAAACAGGTCCCAATATGTACTAACTCACCATTACCTATTTTCCAACCCTAACTGAGCCAAAAGGAACCAAGTTAATGGAAATATCAATGTTAAAATCTAGAAATTTGACATGTAGATATTCTGTAATAATTGGGTTTTTGACATGTACAGACAGAATGTAAGGTTAGAAATATCGCCAAATTGACATTAGTCCTACAGTCTGTGTGAATAGCTTGATAGGATGGTTATAAGTGTGTCGGAGCTCACAAAGTGGTGATAATTATTAGGAAAAAAAATGTAACCATAACATGAAAGGAGAAGAGTTTTTGTAGTTGTTATTGGTGTTATTTGCCTCTTTGTCTTTGTTTTATTTATTTATTTTTTATTTATTATTCTTAGAGGGGAAGGGAGAGAGGCAGAGAGGGAGACAGACATCAGTGTATGGTTGCCTTTCACCTGCTTCCAGCTACGGACCTGGCTGGAGACCTGGCTTGCAACCTCATTACGTGCCCTGGCTGAAGAATCGAACCAGCGACCTTTGGGTTTGCAGGCTGGCACCTTATCCACTGGGCCACCAGCCAGGGCTTTGTCTGTTTTATACTGAAATAATCATATGTATTAAAACACTCAAACTCTTAGTAGTCATTGTAGTTTTCTGATCACCTAAGGCCTTGCTCAGTATAATCAACCAGAATGGACTTCTCCCAAATCAGAAAACTGGTATTATTCCCTTTGTCATTCTCAGTGAGTTGCTATAGCCCCTTAATCCTTTCTAACTATAGTTGGTAACTGTGGCCACTTGCCTGTCTGATGGGTACAAGTTTATATTCCTGAGTATTTATTCACCGCTAAGTGAGGTAAGCCTGAGGTTAATGCCCAGTCTCCCTAGGTATTTTACCAAAACCAGGTTCAAGCCTTCTTGGAACTTCTGTTTATTCCATTCCCTACAGTATTCTGATAACAAATTTGGTCTAAGAACCGTAATTATAAATCTATTTTCCCAGGATCATTAAGTCACAACTTCTGAAGGAGAAGCGATCGCTACACAAGGAAGAAGTGCTCTGTTTCTCTCTGATACAGAAAGCATCATACTTCCCTGACATAAACTGAGGCTATCTCTCCTCCACACCTAAAAAGGCAAAGGTCTTTTAGGAGAAAGTTATAAATCAAGCTTCTGAAAGCCAAATTTTATTTGGTCCAATAACTCAAAAGAGAAATGTCAAAAGTGAACACCAATACTGCCTTAATAACTGATATCTTTTTAGAAAGATGGCAATGGTGGTAGAGGGAGTGCTGATAAAAGAGTTTTCCAGGAAGAAACGGGTAAGTTGGTTCTGGTAGCTGAAAGGGTATAACCTGCATGGTTGACTTCACTGTCACAGAGGACAAATCTCTTGAAAGTTTGAGGGTTCCTTAGGCTGAGGGTTGCCAGGGGGGGGTGGGGGGGTGGGGTGCTGGGTGGGAATGGTGAAGGGATTAAGAAGTACAAATTGGTATTCACAGAATAGTTACGAGGATGTAAAGTGCTGCTTAAGGAATACAGTCGATAATACTATACTAAATATGTATGGGGACAGGTGGATACTAGAAATATCGGGAAAAACACTGTAAAGTATATGATTATCGAACCACCATGCTGTGCTTACTGAAACTAACACAAAATCATATTGAATGTAAACTGTAATTGAAAAAGAAAATAAAAAAGTCTGAGGGTTCTTTCAAAAATGAAACTATGTTTTGCCAATTCAGGGGGTAAATTATTTTGAATTTGTTTCAGTTTCCCAAGCAAGTATGTGCTTTTTCTCTTAACCTACTTTCTTAGATACCTTTATTTTTATGTTGAAAGAGGCAGAGCCTGTTAACAGATCCAATACAAGTTTTGAAATGTTGAGTAAAAAGACAAGCTATAAAGAACCTAATTCAGAGACTTAGCAGTTATAAATCAAAACTACACCAGCTTGGATTTTTTAATGTAGCATTCTATGGCTATACATTATGAATCTTCTCACTTATGCCATATTAGCTTGTTATGATTTGTATCATTACAGTCATTTCCTCTCCTTAATCTGGTCTTTGTGGCTTCAACTTGGGAAAATATAAATTCTGCAGTATTACAATAGTAATTATTTTTACATTTGCACTTTGAAGAAGCAGGGTGCTGGCCAGCTCTGGTTAGTGAGACCCTACTTTTTGGCCAAAACAGTATTTCACTGGACTTTCAGTGTTACATCATGGAAGATTTTGGGCTGTGCTGCACTCTATGTTATTGCCAATAAATCCATTTTAACATTCATAAGGTTTCAAAGTGAATATCTAGGTTCTCCCATTTTAGGATAGGTAAACCAAAAGGTGTGCCAGATCTCCCTGGAGTAGGATAGCAAGGAAGGAGAAAGGAGTCAGAACCAAAATAAACAAAGAAATAAAAGCTGTAGTCTTTTCTCCTGAAGGGAAAATTAATCATACAACACAAAATGTCCAGAAGGCAAACAAGTTCCACCTTACCCAGTATTGACATTCATTCTGTGGGCAGGAAGGAGTTTCATCTTTCAGGGAAAGATCACTTGAACTAAGAACAATGCCAATATTGAGGTTCTGTAGGCTCCCCCAGTCCACCTCTAATTTGCAGCCTAGCAAACAAATACGTTATTAGAAAGATAGAGGTCCAGCTCCATATGAGAAAACATTCACAGAAACTGGGCTGATTTTTGTTTCCAAGGCTTTAATTAAGCAGGTGAAGAATCAAGTAAGGGATTTATATTTCCAAATCCCTCCTGCAAGTCTGGGAAACCACCAGTGGGAGAACTGACACTTAAATATTTTAGCAGAGACAGTTTCAGGCTGAAGTGGTCTGTTTACATAAAACTATTAACAGTCAGTGTAAAATAAGGGATAGATTTGAATCAAGATTAATGAGCAAAGCTAGGACAAGTCATGGGAGATGAGGATTCAAGAGAGCTCATAGTGAAGTGACATAAAGAGGTAAGAAGATTTGAGCAGATTATAAAAGCCTGTGCAGAGGGAATAAAAACAAAATGGTTCAAGAGGTATAATATCACCACAGAGAATATTATTTGGGGTAGGCTGTTTAGTTTAAAGACTCGAATTGGACTGAATTTCAACCTTGGTGGTAACAGAAAAGATCTGACTATTCTATGAGAGAAAGTGAAACCTAGCACTATAAACCAGGTACATCTGGTAGAAGTTATGGGAAAATGCTTTTTGGTGAATAGATGGAAGCCAGAATTTACACAGGGCAAAAGGAACAAGAGCCTTTCTGGGGTTAATTTCAGCCCCCTTGGGCTTGAAGGTCAGGGGACTGAAACAGAAGGACAGGCTATAAGACCAAAGACGAAAGGGGCCTCCATCAACTGATAAGACTGAGAAGGTCTTATAGTCTACAATACGCATTAAGCCGTATACATAGTTATAAGAAACATCTTTCATCTTCACCTCCATCAAATCTGCCAGCTGGTCCAACTTCACTACTGAAAAATCATTGTAAACAACCACTTTCCCCAGTTATACTCCCACCTTGGTAGGGTCTTCTGCCTTTGACTTTTTACAATTGCTTCTTAATCAGTCTAACTGGTTTCACTCTTGCCCAGTTCTCACCAAAAGTCAAAGGTCCATCTGCGTGGAGTTCTCTCTCTCTAACTCTTAACATGGCTTACCCATTTAACTTCAGTCTTCAGCTCATATGCCATTTCCTAAAAAGCTGCCCCTAAATTCTATCCAGTTCAGTTATTCTCTTTCATATCAACCTAGCATTTCATGCATTTATTACAATCAGATGTGTTTTTCTTTCTCTGTGTTTCCTACCACTAAAACACAGCACCAACCATGTTATCTCTCATCTTACTATCCTAACTCCAGTTCCTAGAGTATGAAGGAATGAATAAAATAAATGAATAAAATTATTTCCAATCTTATTACCACTTTTGCTTGAGTGAAGAAATTTATCCTGATGCCTATTCATCCCTAAATTTCCATTTTTCCATGTAGGCAGCTATAATTTAGTTTGACACCTTTTTCCTCTCAGATCCAAATGTACTGTGAATTAATGTCTACCCAATGGCAGTAATAAGTTATCAGTCCTCCAGCAAATGCTATTCGACAGGCACTGCCTGATTACTTTACATTTACTAATCTATTTAATTCTTATTATGACCCAGTAAGAGAAGCAGCACTATTAGCCCCACTTTATAGGTGAGAAAATTAAGGCACAGATGAGTAACTGTTGGTAGTATCACAGAGTTCAGAGCTACGAAATTTTAATTATGTCCATATAGTTCAATATAATTTTTACTTTTTTGAGTTAGATGTCCCATTGACTTCATCTAGAAAAATCACAGAAAATTGTATTTACTAGATCCTTTTAATGTAAAGAATTTAGAAATTCCAGATTTTATAACAGAAGCAGCAAAAATAATCCAGTATATGTGTATGAGACAGTGACTTGGACAGTACTCGTGAACGGGCACTCAGATTTTTCTTTTGTGAGGCCTAGAGTCCACGTGACACATTCAATAAAAATACGGTTTTGTGTCAGGCAACAGGGTCAAGTTTATTCTCTTTTTCTGAAATTATGACACTACACATGGAATAAAATAAAAAGGGATGGAGAATGGCAAGATTCTTCAGAGGAAGCAAAAAGGGGATGGATGTAATACAACAACAATAAAATTTAAAAAATAAGAGAGAAAAAAAAATGATTCTTCAGAGGACCATAACTATAAATGCATGTTATGCTTGTAGATATGACCAGGCCTCTTTTTGTGTCCAGCAATATTACATATTCTTACAAAGTCAATATTATCAGTTACCCAAAGTCATTCTCAGGAATTTGGAAGTCATCAGCTTAGTAACCACCCCCATCCTTATAATGTTGAGCTGAAAAGAACAAAGGGATAGAAAGGAGCACCCAGGAACCATTTGTGGTCTTTATTTTACTATTAGGATGTTCTTGTGCTTGGAACTATGGCAGAAGCAACTTAAAATGAGATCTCAGATTTCTCTAAGCATGAACTTACAGAGCCCATGAAGCCTGAAAAAAAAAATGAATCTAAAAATGATGCAGAATCAAATAATAAAAAAATGAAGTGGGGGCAAAATTCTCATTTCCAGGTTTCCCTCCTGATAATGTCACCATAACATAACATTATACAGGTGGCAGGTTCTTACAGTGATCCACAATGGGGGGGGGGGGATGGGGGGGAGGAGGAGGAGGAGGAGGAGGAGGAAGAAGAACAGGAAGAAGAAGAAGAAGAAGAAGAGGAGGAAGAAGAAGAAGAAGACTGGGAAAATGTTGCAGTGAATAAACTATATAGCTCATATAATGCATCATCAATACATAGTCCTTCACTGCACCATCATACTGGCTCCTCCTTGTCACATGGACTCACTGACATGTGAGTGGGCAAGTAGTACACCCCCTTCTTGAAAGGGGCAAAGGTAAGACTGAATAATAAAAGCAAGAGTTTCCTGGTGAGTACAAGTAGGTTTGAGATGAAAGGAGACATCCATCTAGATGCTGTTCAAGTGTTTTAAACACCAGAAAATTTGCAAATATCTGGATAATAGTGGAGTTTTTAATGTCCAAAAATCATCAGTTTTGAATTAACAGGAGGAGAGAGATATAATTAAAAAAAAAAAAAAAAAAAAGGGACCTTGACCAGCTGCCTCTAAATGCTCTGCCTGGTGAACGGGAATCAGGGACATGTTCAGCTTGCTCTAGGAATGTGGCAGAACCATTTGCTTGGTCTAATTGATCACAGCTTTCCAGGTTTCCTTACTCTCTTTGGTAGATTCCAATTGCAATGATTTAACAAAGGGAATAGGACCTAGAGGAGGAGATTGTCCTAATCCCCAAAGATATCACTGGATCACTCTAACAAAATCGCACAACAGAGAGAATAATAGTGCCATTAAAATGGGGGTAATTATAGCGTGTATCTCATGGGGTTGTTAGGTGGCAACATGCATTGATACATGTAAAGCATTTTGAATGATTTCTGGCCTATACAAATAGTTATGTCTGTGTTAGCTGTTAGCATTATTTTAGTCTTACATCTCAATTTACTTGTCAAAAATAGATGTAAAATTCTCATTAGTAACATGAAATTTTTGCTGGTACTAGGATTGCCTGGATAAAAGCCAAGTGTAGGAAAAATTCCAGTACTGGCATAATGATCACATAACACAAATAAAAGCAGATTTATTGGGAATTCTGCACAACACACAATCTTGGGACATGCAAAAATTTCCTCAAAGTCAGACAATGGACAGACATGCACAAGAAGCATAAATATCTCAGAACATTTTAGTTTATAGCATCTTTCTTACAGGGATTTCTCCATGTTTTAAAAAGATTTCTAATTTATTATTTCCAGAGAGAGGGGAAGGAAGAGAGGCAGAGAGGGACAGAAACATCATGGTCCATCACGAACCTTGCTGGAGACCTGACTCGCAACCTAGATATGTGCCTTCGCTGGGGAATCAAACCAGTGACCTTTGGGTTTGCAGGCTAGTGCCTTATCCAGTGTGCTACCATCCAGGGTAGGATTTCTCAAATTGTACCCACTGTTGCCACCTACTTTGTCTATTTCATATGTGAACTCAGGTGGCTGTCAGAGTAACTCAACAGAATGACATGGCATTGACCAACCAATTAGTTTGTATTTTTCCCCTTCCTTTCTGAGCTCAAATCTCCAATCTCTTGCTTCATGTTTTGGGCTCTCACCTGCTACTATCTGTAATCTGATTTTCTTTTTCATTTCCTGTCTTGAGTTTTTCAAAACCACCACAGGCCAGTGCCTTTCTTTGTCTTATTGCCTCATGGTCAAATAGGGACTCGAGTGGAGTACACCTCCTCTCTCCAACTAACCAATATTATGGTTTCCATGCTTAAGTCTCCATAATTCTGTGAAATTATTTTCAGTTTTCTGATTTAGGTTATCCTGCAAAGGCACAGGAGAGTTAGGGGTTATACTTTTGATCTTTGAGGATGCCAAAAGCTATTCATCTGTTTCTCTTAGTGTCTTTTTTAAATTGAATTTATTGCAATGACATTTGTTAATAAAGTTACATAGGTTTCAGGTGTACAATTATATAACACATCAATATGGCCATTTGTATCTCTGGGTTCTTGATACTGTTTTCAGGAAAGGTATTTGTAATTCACCAAAAATTGGTTCTATGATATTTCATATTGCTTTTTCGAGAGGAAGCTTGTTTTATTAGAAAAATCAGTGGAGCTTGGAGTCAGAGGATCTGGTTTCAAACTTGAACTACATTGCCTACTAGCCCACTGAATTTTAGCAGTTTGCTTTATCTCTGAAATGCTGATTTTTGTGGGTTTTCAAATACATAAAATTGGGCTCAACATACCCATTTCTCAAGACTATTAGTGAAGAGCAACTGAGATAATATTAGGTAATCGTCTTATATGTATTAGTTGATATTTTTATCCCCAACAGATATCCAAAATGTGAATAATCTTTATTTAAATACACACTGACTGGTATATACTGAATATAACTTGCTGAAGAAATGTATACATTTCCTAGATTGAATAGTTCTTAATTAATGGATAGTAATAATTGAGACAAAGAAAGAACAGTTTTTTTTATGGAGGCAAGAGTTCACAGATAAAAGAAAGGTTGGTGCTCACTGACTCATAGGAATAACATAGGTATAGAGAGATTGAATGGTCCAAAAGAAAATAAAAGTAACAGCGCAGTTCTTACTATTTCTGGTTAATTAAGAAAAGCTTGAGGAAGTATGCCTATTAGATATCTTCACTTACCAGCTATCCTTTCTACTATTAACTAATTTGTAGACAGCATTTTGATGATTTTGATGATCAAAATTCATCAAAACTCTAAATCCCCTTAGAAAATCCCACATGTTGTAAACATGATTAGTAAGGTAGGAACCTATGGTTTTAAATCTTTAATCTTTCATAGAACAAATCAATTGAAACAATCTCAGTTTTAAAATACATTTCATTGAAGTTGTTTCTTGGTTAAAAAAGACTAGCTAGTGTAAAGTAATGGTATGCATTTATACACAGTTCCAACTATAACTTTTGTATGTGTGAAACACATGACTACAAATTATTAACTGTCTCTGTATTTTATTGTCTTAAGCCACTATAACAGATAATTGGTTTTCCTATAATGGGCAAAGCTTATTAATCAATAATTAGCTACCTGCATTCAGAGCTAGCAACCTTTGAAATTACTTCTATGTACTTGAACATGAAGACCTAGAGGCAAATATTGCATTATCTCTGTTGAAAGATGCTCATATAAACAGAGAAAAGGTGAGATGCATTTTCATTTTATTGTTCTTAGTTATTTCATATCTGTCTACCACAATTTACAAGTTCATTGAATTGAATTATTTTAGAGTACAGAAAGTATACACATTTGGAGGTAGGAAATTAATTTTAGCTTCTTGTAAGTAACTGTCCTTGGTGCTGACACTCTTCATTTATGTGTTATGATAACTCAGAAGAGGTTTCATAAGCTTGATCAAATCTCATCTCCTTTAGACTAAATGAGAGAACTTTTAACAATTCAAGTATATTTACAAAATTTAAATAAAGGGACTATAAATAGAGGTAAGTTAGTGAAAATCACAGGCAGCTTTTTATAAACCTTGTTGCCTTTCACCTTGTCATTTTCATGTTCATTTTGGGCACAAAATTAAATGTGATTAAATAAAGAAAAATAGGCAATAATTTTGAAGCCCTTTTATGTTACCAAATGGACACTATAAATATAAATATGGAAGTCAACTTCAGGCAAAACTTTAACTACTTATTCTATATCATAAATTTTTAAAAATATTTTCCAAATTTTCAGTTGGTAAGTAACAAATATATGGAAATATTGAAAGAATTATAAAATGAACACTGTAACTTGACCTCACTAGATTCATTATTAATGTCTTTTCTCCTTTGCATGTTCTCTTTCCCCAGAGATGTGTGTGTGGATGTATGTCATTTCACCCTTGGATAATTCATGATTTATACCCTCAAATTAGGATATTTTCCTGCACATCCACAATGTCATTATTACAGTAAGAAACTAATTTAATATTATCATACAATATGTAATACCTTCTGACTTCACCAAGATGTCTTCAAAATTGTTTTTTGTGGTTTCATTTGTTTGCTTGTTTTGTTTTGCTTTATAATCCAGGATCTAACAAAGGTTTATTTATAGGAGAGCTTATATATTTTTTGTTTGTTTATTTATTTATTACATATTGTTTCTGGGTATACAGTTTAGTAGACAATCATACACTTTACAATATTTCCAGTACCCCAACTGGCACCACAGTATATGGTTATCACAATATTATTGACTGTATTTCCTATGTCTTGCTTACTTCTCCATGACTATTTTATAACTACCATTGTTTGCTTCTTTGTCCACTCACCTCTTTCACCCCATGCCCAACACCCTGTAACTACCATTTCTCTGTATCTATGAGCCAG
The DNA here is from genome assembly GCA_004026585.1 of Noctilio leporinus. NCBI lineage: Eukaryota > Metazoa > Chordata > Mammalia > Chiroptera > Noctilionidae > Noctilio > Noctilio leporinus. Next base: position 136,727 of record PVIW01003343.1, read on the forward strand.
TTTCAATTATGTTCAGTCATTTATTTTGTTCTTTAGGTTCCACTTATAAGTGAAATTTTATGATATTTGCCTTTCTCTGATATATTTCACTGAGCATAATATAGGTCTATCTATGCTGTGGCAAATGGTAAAATTTCATTCTTTTTTATATCTAAGTGGTATTTCATTGTATAAATGTACCACAGGTTTTTTATTCACTCATCTGCTGATGGACACTGACCTTCTTCCATAGTTTGGCTACTGTAAATGTTGCTGCAATGAACATGGAGGTGCATATATTCTGTTGAATTAATGTTTGGGATTTCTTCTGATAAATCCAAAAAAGGGAATGCATGTCCCTTTCAAATATTTTGAGTAAATGCCACACTGTTTTTTATAGTGGTTGCACCAATCTGCATTTCTACCAACAATGCACTAGGGTTCCCTCTTCTCCACATCCTTGTCAACACTTGTCATTGTGAATGTATTGATGATGAGAGCTTTTATTTTTATATTATACATGTTGCAATACCCTCTGTGCTTTCGGTAGCCCATATTTTCCAACAATTCACTATATCTCAGACTAAAACTACTCAATAATTAAATGGTGACACAGAGCTAATCCACTTATCCATTAACTGTTTTGTTTTAAGTTGAGAGCCTATTCTGTGCCATGTACTATTCTAGACTTAAACATTCTGTGGTAAAAAAGACAAAGAAGGTCTTCTTCAATAAAATTTAGGCTTAGGTTAAATTAAATACATAGGTAAATATACTAGATACACACATATAAATAAAATAAAATATATGCAGATAATGATAAGCACTATAAAAGAGCAAAACAATAATATAATAAAAATTATCTTGTTCTTTGCTTTTAAATAATGGGATGACAAAATGACTTGTTGAGGAGTTGCTAAATGAAAACTTGTCAGCCAGCAGGGGAGTTTCAGAGGGAAGTAGCCCTGGCTCACAGAATACATGCAATGTCCCTACACCCAACTCACTTGAATCAATTACGTTACCTACCTGGCTGAACAGGCAATTGAAACGAGACCCTGAACTTAAGAATGCCTTAGTTTCTTTCCATTTTGGTTTGCAGATGTTACATCATAGAAATGTAATAATCAAGATAAAACAGCACTAACATTTGCATAGTTAAAGATCAAAGGCTATGGGGGCACAAGAAAGGCGATTTGCATATTGGATCTACTACTTTAATATCCAATAACAGCCAATAACATTTATTGGGCATATTCTCTGGTGTGAAATACTTTGCTAAGCACTTCACATGTAACATTTTATTATCTAGCTTAAACAACAATAGCCCTACACTTTTCTCATGGAGAGTGGGCTTTGAGAGGCAAAATAACTTGCAGATGTTCCAGGCAGCTAGTTAAGACTGCAACTAGCCCTACATTTCTAGTGCCTCTCAGGCATGGAAGTTGAGTTCATTAATACTAGGTTATAATGTTGCCCACTTGCTACACATGAAGCCTTAGGAAGCTTCATTACATTCTAGTCTAGGATTAACATTATCTATCTCACAAGGGATATAATTAGACTCAGCCAATATCTATACCTGCTTCCAAGTGAGGCACTTGCTTAGTGCCTGTGATTGACTCTAGTCCAGAACTTCTCTGGACTGCCAAGGAGCTAATGGTTACATGAAAAAAATGACTCGGGCTTCCACTGCTGGGAGACCAAAGAATTATTTACAAACATTAGAAAGATAGCATCTGGGGATCTGTCTAGAATGAAATGAATAAATGCATTTGCTGCCAAGTGTCCACTTTGAGAGAAGTAGTTTTGAATAAGCACCAGGTGGACAAACAGCATGTGTAAATCTGCCAGCGATCTGCAGACTTTATCAACTTAAATCCAGAGTCTGGAAAAGGGAAGATGCAGCCCCGTTCAGCCAGCATAAGACATAAACTCTATAGTGCCAGGTGAAAACATCAAACAAGTCTGCAAATATTGAAAATGAAATGGCTGTCACATTATACTGTGATCCATCCTGTCTTCTGCTCTTCCGCTCATGGAAATGGTTCAAGTTAGTTTATTCCAAGCCATTCTACAAACAAACATATAGCGATATGTCCGCTGCACAAGCAGACTCTGTGAACTAAATAAAAGATGCAGGTGCAGGTGTTTAAAGAGATATTTTCTCATTTTACTATAATCTCTCTCTTTCACACACACACACACACATACACACACACACACACACACACATACATAGTTATACTATATGGCCCTTTACAAAAAAAAAAATAATAATAAGTGTATCTGATTTGCTTTTCTGTTTAATATCACTTCTTTATTCCTTTACTGGGAACAAATATAGATAAATCTAGGACTTGATAGAAAAGAATAACTTTAAGACCAATAGAAAAAGAAGAGATATTCGAGGACAAAGATGGGAGAAAATAAATGACCTTATAGTGAGTGTTTCCTCATAGCACATATCCTTTAAAATCATTTGCAGAAAAGCCTATTTCTTACAATCTGTCTGGAATTGAAGATTGCCTCAGGGAGAAATAGTGAAAAGTGAAGCACAATACAATATACAGATGATGTTATAGAAGTGTCTACATGAAACCTCTATAATTTTATTAACCAATGTCACCCCAATAAATTCAATGAAATAAAATATAAAAATAAAATAGTCCTGGCTCGTGTGGTTCAGTGACTTGAATGCTGGCCTGAGAACCAAAAGGTCAGCAGTTCCATTCTCAGTCAGGGCACATGCCTGGGTTGCAGGCCAGGTCCCCATTTAGGGGTGTGTGATGGGCAACCGACTGATGTATCTCTGACACATTGACGTTTCTCTCCCTCTCCCTTTCCTTCTTTCTAAAAATAAATAAGTTTTTAAAAACAAAAATAAAATAAAGAAGTAAAGAGAATGAACATCAACAGGGTATCAAAACATGGGTCATTCTGTTGAACTTTCAGATACAAGCAAAATTCAATTGATTCAATGGCTCCGACTAGCAGAAACCGGGCTGACAAATAACACTGTTTTAACACGAGCATAGATTGGACTAAATTAAAATACAAGCTGATCCGGGCTCCCAGGATCAAACACACCTGCCTTGACATTAATGGTACGTTAGGATGCTATCAAGTTAGCTTCCTTTCATGCAAACAATACCCAGATATTTTTCAAACTGGAAACCTTGAGAACTAAGAAGATTCCTGGTGGTTTCCTGTTCCACTCCCTCCACAAACAAAGCAGAGCCTAGCAGCTGTTCCCTGCAAGGGCCTCTCACACAAACTGCACTTGACAGAGAAACCTCTGCACTGAATCACCTGCCTGCACTGTGGTTCCCTTATACAGGAGTCCCTGGAATCTTTCCCCATCCAATCAGAGCTGCAAAGCTCCGACCAATCAGAGTGGCTCTATCCTGACCAATCAGGAACCAGGGGTGAGGACTTTCTCCCTATATATGCCAGCCCCACCCAGGGCCCGAGGGCGTTTATCATCAGAGACTGGAGTTGTGTTTCCCCAACCCGAGCTGACACACCTAAGCCTTCGCACAGGAGCAGAGCGGAGCAAACCAGCACGGAGGGGAAATGAGCTTTGCAGGGAGCAGCTGCCTAGTGGAAGAGGGGCCTGGCCCAGGGGCAGCCTCAGAGCTGTGCTGCTTTTGCAGCAGGCACCCCGGAGGACTCTCCAGCTACTTCACAGTGGTGCTGTATTACCATCCAGCTGTTTGGTCGCCACCCCCCAAATTGGGGATTCTTGTTGGCTTTTGAATTGGTGCCAAAGACTATCAGTTGACAAGACCTCAGCATGAAAAGATAATTTATTGAAGCTTATTATGTCCCCGCTCCTTAAATGCCAATGAAAGGAATCACTGAATCTAATGACTGAAAGTAAGCCAATGTATATGAAGACATAATTATGCACATCCTTACATTGTGCTGTGATATTTTGCTTTGATTAGAGTATTTGATGTTGCCATGACTCCTTCTCCATCTCACTTCACAAATTAAAAATATAAATTGGGGATATATATATATATATATATATATATAAATTGGATCTAAGTTATTTTTTTTCCCAAAAATTCCTAAGGTATTGCTATCAAGAAACACAAGTTTAATCTTAATACAAGGGTTCTGGAGAAACATAGAAGAAAAGTCCTAATGAAACCTAAACTAGGGTGCCAAATTCCCCATACCAAGTGGTTTTGTAAGTCCTGTGAGCCAGGAATGTTTTTAAATGATTGCGGGGAAAAAAACAATCAAAATAAGAACATTTCATGACACATAAATAGTGTATAATATGCAAATTTCAGTATCCATTAATAAAAATTTATCCAAACATAGCCACGGCCCTATGTTCACATATTTTTTTTTTAACTTTTTTTTTTTTAAGATTTTTATTTCATTATTTTTAGAAAGAGGGGAAGGGAGAGAGGCAGAGAGGGAGAGAAACATCAATGTATGGTTGTGTTTCACCTGCCTCCAGCCACAGATCTGACTGGAGACCTGGTTTGCAACCTGGTTATGTGCCCTGGCTGGGGAATCGAACCTGCGACTTGGGTTCACAGGCCGGCGCTTTATCCACTGTGCTACCAGCCAGGGCCTTGTTCACATATTTTTATGACTACTTTCAAGCTACAATGCCAAAGTTTAGCAGTTGTGACAGAGTCTACTGAATATGGACCACAAATCAGAAAATGTTTATGATCTGGTCTATAATAGAAAGGTTTGTTGGCCTCTGACTTAGAGTCTTATTTATGACTAATATTCTTCCCCATTCTAGCCTCTAAAACAATTTTAACAACAATCTAACATTTTGTTTCTTGTCAATTAGTGTCATTTATTTCTTAGAGAGCATGCACTAGAGTACATATTTCTTTCAGAAAGCAGACTCTAAAAATCTGTAGTCAGTTATTCAGCATACATTCATCCATTCATTCATCAATACATATTTGGAGTATTTAAACCTTGGCTACTTACACTAGTAATAAAATCCTGTAACCCAAGTTTACTAAAATCATAAAGTTATATAATTTTTTATCAGTCATGGTGCATAGTGTGTTGCAAGGGTTTTATTAATATAAATGTTTATGTAGATGGACAACTATATGATTGCTGTTTAGAGTAAGACACAGTCCAATAAAAGAGGCAAACACATAAAAACAGACTCAGTCTAAGGTCCATGAAAAAGATATAAATAATTCCTCTACAGTAACAGAGAATGAGGTTGCACAAAGGTGACTTTTGGAAAGGACCTTGAAGAACAGGATATATACTACATAAATATATACACGTAGTATATATTCTCTATTTAATTGCTAGCACCTATGGGAAATTATTAGCACCTTTGTTTCTAGGGTTCAGAAACAAGAATCCTGGGACTAACTGAAGTGCTGATATGAAGAAATGAGAAAGACTCATCAGGACAGAAGACAGAATCAAAGGCAGAAACAGAGGAATTAGCTGTGCACAGGCATCAGAGCCACTTAAGATATCTTGGCAAGCTGAGAATTGTCAGGACTGTCTGGACTTAGGTGACAGACTGACATTCCAGGCAGCAGGACAGTAGCCACAAGATCTGGCAGCAACAAAACAAGTGACAGCATCTCAACAAAGGAGTCTGAATTTCTGCGACAGGTCTCCCCCACCCAGCTAGTGAACCAGAACACTGGGTCTGGAAATTAGACTGATAAGTGATAGGTGTCAGTCTAGACAGACAGGAAGTGTCTAGCAATTTCAGCAAGGATAACAGCAAGTACAGAGAGCATAACAACAGGCCCTGGGGTAGATCAGAAGCAGAGAATCTGTGAAGTAGGCCAGCTGGAAATTAAACATGGCCAGGAAAGTTCAACAGGAATGGTGTGTTGGCAAGAGCATGTGAATGAGACAGCATTCCAGTCCCCAAAGGACTCTTAGAATTAAGACATCACACCCAACTAAGGAACTAGTCATCTAGGTAGGTTTCCATGTTAAGGAATTACATACAGTAACATACATACAAGCAAAATGGAACCCAGATAGATATTTGTCCAAAGAATTAAGGTAAATGGATCCTTAAAAGCATATTATAATCCTGGCTGGTGGCACGGTGGATAAGGAGCCAGCCTGCAAACCCAAAGGTCGCTGGTTCAATTCCCAGCCAGGGCACACAACCAGGTTGCAGACCAAGCCTCCAGCCAGGTCCGTGGCTAGAGGCGGGTGAAGGGCAACCATGCATTGATGTCTCTCTCTCTCCCTGGCCTTCTCTCTAAAAAATAATAAATAAAATATTTTTTAAAAATTTAAAGCATATTATAAGGTATTATTAGACCTGAGAGGGAAGTCAGAATGTAGCAAGGAGAAAATTTTACTTAAATCAAGTCAGGTAACTCTTTGGGTTAGTGAGTGGATGGTACTTAATGTTTTTTGAACAGGGACAGTATTGATTCCAGAACCTATCATTGGAATTAGCCCATACTTAAAATTCAAGTGCTTTGCCTGTGAAGATTAGCAAGACATTGAGATAAAAGGACAAGGGAGATCTCAAAACTTAAAGAAAAAAAAAAAACAAACAAAAACAAACACTCAGTAAGCTTAATGATAACTGCATTACTGAACTGGCGAATCTATAAGAACATAGGTTGAAGTAGGCAAGAGAAACTTCATAAGCAATTTGGAAGCACTGACTACTTACTTGGGCAACACAATGTAATACACAAATGTAGGTAAAAGAGGACTTGGGTTCTGGTTTTATTTTTACCATTTCTTCAAAGTGTGACTTTGAATAAGACACTAGACATGTCAAAAGTTTATATTTTGCATGTTTAAAACTTAGATAAATTTTAGTTCTAACTTTATAATGATCCTCCTATAGACACCGATTCTCCTATAGTTACTAAGAATAGCTAAAACTGCATCAGTAGAAAAGAAGGTAGAAGGCATCTTAACAGAGAACACAACAATGATGACCCAGGGGAGGAATATGAGGAAGCAAAGCTAAAACATTAGGTTTCTGACTAGAGAGAAGATTTTACAGAGGAGAAGGAAATAATCTGAGCAATTATAGTAGGGTCAGATGTTTGAGGACATACCAAGTTCAGTCCCGCTGGGAAGCTGATTCTTCAGTTGCTGAGAACAGGAATCCAGCAAGTGATTTAGAACAAGTGAGAGATGAGGTGAAAGCCAAGTCTAAGCAGAGGGTAGGTTTGAGAAGGATACCTAAAAGACTGTCCAGCTGTCCAACAGGGGCAAGAAGAGATTTTCCCAGAGTAGTGGAACTATGAAAGAAACACATGGAAAAAAAAAAGAAGAGATCACAGATTTCGGTGACTAATCTGTAGAAAGAAATAGTTGTCATGGTAACTGGGTAAAAAGCTGTATCAATAGTTAAGGCAGGAGGGTGTCTGTTTGGGCTACTACAACAAAACACCACAGACTGAGTGGTTCATAAACAACAGGATTTGCTCCTCACAGTTCCAGAGGCTGAGAAGTTTAAGATCAAGGTGTCAGAATGGCCACATTCTGCTGAGGACCTTCTTCTGGTTCATAGTTATTAACTTTTCCCTGTGAAAGGGAAAGGGACCTCCCTGGAGCATCTTTGTAAGAGCACTAATCTGTTTATGAGGGCTTCACTCTCACTTCCTATTACCATCAACCTTGCGGGTTAGGATCTCTACATATGAATTTCCTGGGAACACCAAATATTCAGAATATAGCCAGAGGTGACTACTTCCACTACTAAAATGTGAACCATTCATATGATGTAATTGGTGAACATCTAAATAGATATGTCCAGGAGTGAGTTCGTAAGGATATACTGTATTTAAGTGATAGTTTCATGAAGAAATCTAGTAGTCCTCAGAAGAAAATAATGAAAATTGTGGTGTTCTCTAGAGAGGAGGTGAACGTACAGAGAAAAGATAGAAGACTAGAAGCAATCTAGGCATCTCTGCTGGTTTCTTAAAACAACTTGAATAGGAGAAAAGAAACAAGGAGGAAACAAAGAGAAGAGGGAGAGTTTGCTGAGCCACTGATCTGTTTATTCTCAAATATGTATCTGTCAAGCTGCTTCATCAAAAAACATACTATGCAAATTGTAGGACTTAATACATCCTGAGAAAGTCTGAACTTCAAGGAAAGGCAAGCTAAGATTCTTGTAGGAGAAAGCATCATTTCAGAGGCAAGAAGAGGCAAAGTACAAAACTTTAAGAATGCAAAGAAAACTTGAACACTGACCTTTTCTGTTAGTTTCTTATTTAAGGGAACTATTCGGTGAAAGCCAGAATGTTCTAGCATGGCTACATTTTAGATGCACCAAATAAAGAGTTCTGCTGTTGGCTTTGACTGAGAACTCTTTCAGACGCCAGTATTTCCCCTTGTTTTCACGCCTGAAAACAGAGTTGGCTCCTCTACCACCAGCCTGAATCCTGTTCACAACACTTACCTGGACTAGGAATGTGCAAACGAGAAGGCAGGCAAGTGAAAGATCAAACAAGACCAGGCAACATTTATACAAGACCCAATAACCAGGCCAAAGTGAGACAGCTGACAGCCATTGGCTACTTGTTCTCCATGATGACAAGTGCCACTGATGATAGCGCTGGCCAGCTGCCCATGTCTGGTGCCCATCACCAAGGTTCATGAAAATGATCTTTGGGATGGTGACCAGTTGGATAACTCTTTACAGAATTTAAGGGGGACTCCAAATTAAATTTACAACTTTATCTGAATTATGGGTTCTTAATTTACTTTTATAAATAAAGGAAAGTGTTATAATAGTGAGGAGTAGAAATTATAGTCATCAGGGTTCATTTCTATGACAGGTTTTCCCACAACCACCTGTGTTCTTTGTACATTGAAGGAATGGGGAGAAAAAGCAAAGAAAATAAACCAATATTTATCTTGTACTTATCATATAGATGCTTCTAAATTAATCTCTATTCTAAATTAATCTCTCTCTCTACAAATCACTGTCATTAGCAGTAAAATAAGCTAATCATAATAATAAATAATAAAAGTGCAAATAATTCAATGGAAAAATGAGGCAATTAATATTCATAGACAATGTATAGTCCAATAAATATTTAAAAGGGAATGTTAGACTATAGAGAGTGGTGAACCAGTGCATAGACTCTGGGGAAGGAAGCTCTCATTTATAGTGTTTATTAATTTCCAGGATGTAAATACTTTTTTCCTCAACATGGCATATTTTAAGCCACCAATGTGACAGACTGTATACAGAGTTGGGAAGGGAGGCAGAATCAGCTCTCACAAGCTGTTATGATCCAATGTTGTCATAATACAGGTGCAGAGAAATGGACACACTTATGCATGATTAATGACATATTCTCTTTGTATGCCATGTTGTAATAAGATTCAAAATTATAAATATAAATAGAATTTGATAGCTCAATTCATCATCAAGTTACCTAAATATGGAAATTCTTACACAACATCCCAAGATATCAGAGACTACCTCTATAGCCTTCTACACACAATATTGATTTTTTTCCAGCTCTGTTTGTAATAATAAAGCTGAATTAATAAATAAATGGCTACATAAATTTACATTACACTTACATTATAAAAATTTATTTTAAAAGAAAAAACATAAAGCAGGAGGAAGAGATAGGGAAGAGGGAATTTGGAAATATAAATTATTATTTCAAAGGAAAGATATGGGGGAAGGAATAGGATGTGGATTTTCAGATTTACTGATTATATTTCTATATTATTTGAAATTTTAAATAAGCATTTTTCATAAAAAATGTAGTTAACAATAATCCATAACACAGCCTTCGTGAGAATCATAATAAATATATGATGGATTATAAAAAATGTTGGTTATCTTATTTACTTCTTTTAGCTCCTTATTCTTTTATCCTCTAATTATAAAAGTTCTATAATCTTTTACCATGCCATTATAAAATTTTTCCATTTATTATAAAATCCTGTAATTGTTTAATCTATTGTTTATTTAATGCTTCCAGTAGTGTACTGCAGCTGGCTCATACTGATCCATAAGGAGAAGAAATGTTTACATTTTCAGGAATCTTGTAAAGCAGCAGCTATAAAGCCACTATTATAAATAAAATTATATATAGCCCTGCATTTAAAATTGGTTTTAGTTTAACACTTTAATTTGTATGAGGGTAAGAAATAGTTTACCAGTAGATCACATATTATATTAATGGCAATACATTTATTGGGAGAAGATCAAATCAAGATGCAACTCCACTAGTCACTGTTGAATTGCAACCATAGGTTTGCTATGGATACAAGTATTATTTATTTTATTAGCCTAAGTTTGCCCCCATTTTATGATTCATGTAAAAAGACTGGGGAAAAATAATGTTGGTGAGAAAAATATACTGAAATATAAATGACAGGATAAAAATTTGACATAGATACTAAAATTTAATTTTTTTTTTAATTTAGTGAAATTCTGATAAAGCCTTGTGACAAAAAGTCAAAATGTATGATTTTAACTCCTGGCTATAAAATTGAAAAGTAGAGTAAAATAAGAAACAAAATTTATTTAAATGCATCCAGAACTTATATGCTAAGTACCTACAGAATGCCAGGAACAGTGTCAAACACGGATTGTACAAGCATGAGAGAGAGACTGTCCCAGTCCTCAAAGGGTTTTCCATTGAAGGGAAAAGCACAACCTGGTCAATTTTATACTACAAATAAGAACAACATGCTAAAGAAGGCCCAAGTCTCTCTAGGAGGCTTATCTTGGTCTTACTAGAGGACTGACAAAATATTTTTTAAATTAAAAAATGGTTATTTTGGTTGCCTGAAATAATAGTAGGCTATTTCTAGAGTCAGAAGAAAATGGTGAACAACCCTTATTGGCTCAATTGAGAGAAAGCTACATAACCACCTGATCCCCTTGGAAACTCACATTGAAGGTTTTCCTCTGAAAATATAGAATCATTCTTCTGCACAATTATAATTCTGGATGATTACCTATTCCTTTTCTTTGTTATGATTTGGGAAAGTTAACAGTGCCAATTTCTAAAATCTAGAGTGCCCTTCTCTTGGGGGCAATTATTCAGAGTTGTTGCTTCTGAAAATGACAAAGTGCTGTATCTAAAAAAGAAATGAGCCCTGGCTGGTAGCACAGTGGATAAGGTGCCGGCCTGCGAACCCAAAGGTCGCAGGTTCGATTCCCCAGCCAGGGCTCATAACTAGGTTGCAAACCAGGTCTCCAGTCAGGTCTGTGACTGGAGGCAGGTGAAAAGCAACCATACATTGATGTGTCTCTCTCCCTCTCTGCCTCTCTCCCTTCCCCTCTTTCTAAAAATGAAATAAAATCTTAAAGAAAAAAAAAAAGAAAAAAGAAATGAAAGCATGCTTCCTATTCAAAAGAAGTTCTTATGTATTTACCTTTGTTATGAAGAAAAAAGACATCTTTGAATGCTCCAAGGACTTGGAACTTATAGACTAACCTCATAATAGCACATGCTTATCTCAGGGGAAAAATATAAGTAATGATGATGTAGAAACCAACAGAAGCACTTACATCAATTCATGATTGGAAGCAGGCAGTATCCCTAAATCAGAGGGAGTAATTCAACTATTAGTTGATATTCTATAATTTCAAATCTTCTTGTAAGGACTGTTGACTTAAACATGTTTTTTAAACCCTAAACATAAAAGCAATTTTTCACAGTTCTGATGGAAAATAATGACATCGTTCTAGCATAGAAGATAATGAAGCCAGACATTTCTATTTTCATTAATTATTTTTACCAATAGTAAATACTATTCTACTTATATTTCTAGTTTTTATTTACATATTATCTCTTGTACTTAAAACAGTGTCTAGCACACAATAAGAAATCAAACATTTATAGAATGGATGCAAAAATGAAAAAAGTCAATGACAGAAAGAAGTACAAAATTCAATGACAGCTACAGCTAGCCTTAATTTCAGAAATAACATATTGTATTTGTTGTAATAGAATGAATTAACTAGCTAACCTAGCAGATACAGAATTCTGGTTACTAGCTTTACATTTTATTTAAAATAATTTAGATGACTTCAACAAACACAGAATCTGTGCATTTATTCTGGAGAATTAGGTGGGCAACTTTAGTTTTGTAGAACTCACCACAAGAATAAAGACTTGCAAATAAAACCTTTTCTCTCCTTTGTTTAATGTCACACTATTAGAAAACTTGAAGATCTGTTCATAATCCTCTTTCTTATCTCCTTAATAAAGAAACCAAATCAAACACATAGGTAAGCATATCAATAACTGTCAAATACATGATGCTTTAGAAAATTAGCTGTATCTTCTCCAAACAATAGCGAGATGCCTATTGTTTCTTGACATTTGCACTATCTCCGTAACATTCTACTTCTTTACTTTTCTTTTGCCCTCTTCAATTTCCCTCCTCCTCCTCTATCTTCCCTGCATAAAATTACAAAATATCCTCCCTTTGCAATGCCCAGATTGCATGCTAGGAATGTAAATTCTTGGCCAGATTTTTGCCATCAGCTTTCCCAAAGAAAAGAACATATGTTCTTTGTGAGTGATTATGATATGCAGGAGCAAACTGGCTTTTATGCAAGGTTTCTTCCCTTAAAATCCTTCTAGAAGGATCAACTTATCCATAAACTCTTCACAGAGTCAAGATCCAATTTATTATCCATGAATTATTTCTGTTGGAGCTTTGTTGAAACACAGCTGTGAATGACTGTTGATTGGCATGTATCGGGCTTTTTTATCCAACTGGTTAGACTGCCTCACTTTGTGCGTGTGGTTATAATTTTCCCCTCTCATACTTATCTTCCAATTCTCTTCACCTAAAAGCATCACGTAGTCTTGTAAGGGAAAAGGTACATGTACTATATAATAATAAACATGGCCCAAAACTAGACAGTTGAGCACAAAGTTTTTTAGATCTAATTTTACTAGTTTAGATGTAAAAGCTGTTTGTTCCAACCTCCAACTCGTTGGGTCATACTAGCATCAACCTTTAGATATACCGGATGAGGAAGCAATTTTTTCAGATGATTCCAGCTGTCCCAACAAATACCAAGTGGTCAAAAATAGAAAATGTTCTTAATGAACAGATGGATGTATTGTGCTACCCGAGTTGATGCATGTTGACAATTGCATTAACCTTTGTATAAAATTGCCGGTCAACAATGTGTTAAAGTAACAAAAGCATTGCTGGGTATGGGTATTGTCTCTGGCTACACCCTAATCCCAGATTTTGAAATTCAGAACAGGAAGGTGTTAAGATCAGCATACTTGGAAGTACCCTAAAATGCATCACAATTTGAGGTGTTTGAGGTTATAGTCCCTCCCTGAGTATTTACAGATTCCTGAGTTAACATTTGGGAAAGAAAGCCTAGCTTTTAAGTAGTGGAAGGGTCATGACAAAGTTCCCGCTATTACTGTCTCAACATATTCTCACCACATCATTTTCTTGATGGAGTTCTTGTATTTTGTGCTCAAGAACGAAATCTAGGGCACTGCTGCTTTGGGTCTGCAACTGGAGTTCATTTGCCTGGGCCTGCTACAGGGGAATGCATAATAATATTCCTTTCTATCCCTTCCTTGTGAAGAGCCTAAAAAGACTCTACATTTTTTTTAAGAACAATCTTTCATTTAACTGGGAGAAAATGCAAAGAGAACAGGAATTGGGCTCCAGGGACCAAGATTCCAAATGCAGCTTTACCTCCATTTGCGGCAATGAACAAGTTTCCCTGTAGTTTCTAAATGGCTGTTGTAATATCTATCACATTCTATTGTTTTAAATAACAAGCAAGAACTCCAAGTGCCTGTATCTAAACCAAACACCAATCACTTATTATTAAAAGATTTTATTCATTATTTTCAGAGAAAAGGTCAGAAAGGGAGGAATAAAGGAAGAGGGTTGCCTTTTACCTGACTCCAGCTAAGTATCAGCAGGAGACCTGGCTTACAACCTGGTTATGTGCCCTGACTGGGAATTGAACCAGCAACTTTTGGGTTCACCAAATCCAATCCACTGAGCCACATCAGCCAGGCCTCCTGATCACTTATTAATTTAAAATGATATCCACTGAGAAAAAATAGCATATGAACCTTATAGGGTTTGCCTACATGTCTTTCATTCCTTTTCTTCATTCAGGCATTCACATTTTAAGTTACAGCTTACATGTTATCAAAAATATTTAGCATTTATTATTTATCAGACTATGGGTTAGTTTACCATGTAGTAATGAATTATGCCTCTGGGCTGTTTATTCTAAAATAATCTGCTATTTAACATGAAGGATGCTATAAAGCAGTATGTTTATAATACTATAGGATGATTTGTAATCAATTAGCAATACCTTGTTTGCCATAATCTCCCCGAAGATGATATAGATGAAGGCAGAGTATATAAATTAGGGTAATTATAATTTTTTTTTACTTCAAGGATCTTATAATGTACCACCTTTGGTGGTAGGTATGCTTTTCCATACCAGATATAGGTTTTCTCAAATAAGGCTCAGCATCTAAACCACATCTAGTACATATTAGAATTTTTAAAATGTTTTATTTAAAAAGTGAATGAATTTAAAAACATTTTTAGTGTGAGGTCAACACAGGAGAAATAGCAACACTTTTTATTGAAATGCAGGGGAAGAGGAAAGGAAATCACTGAAATGGTATGTTGGGGAGTACCTGAAGGATATAGTGCTTCAGTAAGAAAACTGAGGTTCACTTGACAGGGAGAAGGCAAAACTCTAATACATGAGATAGCTCAGCCTCATACATTCACATTGAAATAGCCAGGTCCTCTTGGGGAAAAAAAAAAAAAGAACAAGAACAAAAAAGGTCTTTCTGTTTGATCACATTCATGGAAGTTTTTAATATCATTCTACTTGGTTTGAATCTTCCTTCAAAGTTGCTTAATAATTGAGCTTTTAAAATGAAGTTTGTTTTGAGGACTTACAAAAATTTGCAATATAACCATCTAGGTGATTGGAACAAGCTAAGGATCTGGCATTGAATGATGTTACCACTTAAAATATAGAATGGTTGTGTTAAGCCAAAAGGGTAGGGTGGTGTTTTCAAATTGGGCCTGATTCCTTGGCTGAAAAATCTTTTCGTGTTTAAAAAAAAAAAATGTAGCTTTCTTATTAATACAAAATAATGTGTCAAATAAGGATTTGGCTGACACTTATAATGCTGCAATTCAACAGGAAACACACATTAATTCTAAATATTACCTATTAAAGCAATTTATTTTATTTTATTTTCAGAAATCAAAAGCATTTAGATCCAGATATATTTCAATGTGATTAAGTTACTTTGCATGAGCTTTAAATCTGAGTATAAAAGAAACACTTGATAAACTTCAGTCAAGAAAACATCATTGATGAGAAGTGAATATTTAAATGTTTCTTATCAAAGCTGTTAAAATACTATACTGAATGACGGGATTCATGTCTTTGAAAAAAATGACAGTCAGAACAAACCTGTGTTTATTTAGTGCTGAAAGCGAAATCAGTTAAGAATGAATGAAATGTTAATAGATACAGTTCTACCTTTTTGCAAGTGTTTAATGGAGTTCATATTTGGGAAATTCTCAAGAACAATAGATCTTAATATCAATTGTGTAATTTTAATGGCATTTTGTCAAATACTATTAACTTTATATATATATCACATTTTATAAGATTTTTTAGCTTGTGTGGCATTACTCTGCTAGTATAATAATTACTTTTCTTCAAAACTAAGGAAATAATTAATCTTGAGAAATTTGATGGAGGTATGTTTTCTGGTATTTTACCACTCATTCACATTGGTGACCCCGTGTTGAACCAAATGATTCTTTGTAATCTCTGTATAATCACGCATCTTAAAACTAAACCAAGCAAAACCACGATTTTTTTATATTGAATTTTTTTTTGAATCTGGGAATCCATATGTAAGTTAAAAAACAAAAACAAAAACATATTTGAATGGGAAACATAGGACAAGAATCATGATTAGCTATGTAGAATTTGCAGGAAATTTACCCTTCTTGAAAAACAGGAAATAGTTACAATTAAAAACACATGAACTTTTAGGGGGGATAAGTAATTCATGAAATATCGATTAAATAGTAGACAACGACTAAGGTTAGGACTAATCAGCTCATCACGTAACTTTATAGTTACACATGTTAGTGAAAACATAAAGATCCACAGAGCAGAGAATTAAAAACAGGATGGAGATCATGTCAGCAGAGACTCTGATATCACAAAGCACAGGCTCAACAATGCGTGATTTATGATGCGATGCCATTATAGAACCTCTCTCGATGTTAATGGCCAGATAAGCCTCCTAATTACTCCCAGCTAATTAAACTGATGAAAGAAAATAAGAAAGAAAAGTGACTAAACAAAGCGAGGTATAAGGATTCAATTGCCCAAGAAGGAGCCAATAGCCTGATCTTCTAGGGGAGGGAGTTGGCCCCCTGCAGAGCAAAACATTTTAGGAAATAAGACCAGCTTGATGGAAACAAGATACAGCGATGTGCTAACCGAAGTCATTCCTGGTAGAAGGCCGAGATAGCAAATCATGGCTGGAAACTGGATCCTATTACCAGCACTGCATACCCTAGACCCTGAGCACTGGGAGAAGGGATGGTACCCCAACCAAGGGCTGCCATTTGCCCCTTCGCACTGCTGCAACCACAAAGCGTGCATTCAGGCCAACTAATCGGGCAGATGGCAAGCTTCACACCTCAAGATCCAGCAGTCTTTTCCAAAGCTGCGACTTCCACCTTACTGAATTCCCATCTGCTACCTTAGAAAGCACCAGGCATGAAGGAACCACACCCCAGCTATCGCTAATTGTGTCTGTGAATTTCCCCTCATGTGTGTGCTGCCTGATTCTCTCCTGTTCACTTGATCAGGGTTTTAAACCAAATCTAAGCTTAATCCACTGGCTTCCTCCACAGTGTCCAAAACGTGGATGAATTGCATGGGTTGCACGGCACCTGACAGCACTGGGGTAGCAGCAGCACTCCAGGCTACTGCCCACCTCCATACTATTCTGCAGTACAAAGGAACATCCCCAAGAAGGTAGCCTTACCCACCCAGACCAGAACAGCACAGGAGTTTAATTCCCAGAATGGACAAATAGAAATGAAGAAAGTACAGAGGTGAGGGAAGGATGGAGGGAAGCAGGGAGAGGGAGAGGAAAGAAGGAAGGAAGGAAGGAAGGAAGGAAAGAAGGGAGGGAGGGAGGGAGGGAGGGAGGGAGGGAGGGAGGAAGGAAGGAAGGGAGGGAGGGAGGGAGGAAGGGAGAAAGGAAGGGAGGGAGGAAGGGAGAAAGGAAGAGAGGAAGGAAGGAAGGAAGGAAGGAAGGAAAGGAGGGAGGTAGCCAAGAGAGGAAGAAAGGCTACTGATTTCTTGTGCACAAATGAGACTATTAAGGCAGAGCTGGTGATAAAATTATACCCATGGTACACTTTCAATTTTCATTCTTTTATATATGTTATGATAGAAGCACAGGAAATACCTGCACAAAGGACCAGGAAAATAGCTTGAAAATAAAGTCATGGCCTATCTACTCTCAAATAACTTATTCTCAGCTACTCGTTTATTTATTCAACAAATATTTCCTGAACACTTACCATGTCCTTGGCATTCTTTTAGGTATTGGTGAACAAAATTAAAAAGTTGCTGCCTTATATAACCTTTACTTCAGAGAGGACTGGCAAATAATAATCTTATTTGTTCTTATGCTTGTATATGTCTATGTACGTGTATATACACATATCAACTGTGTAGTATCACATCAGATGATAAAAGATGCTACGGAAAAAAAAAGCTGCGTAAAGGGATAGAGAATGGCATGGTATTTCCATTTCAGATACTCTAAGGTGAGGCGCCCCCCGCCCTGAAAATGTGAGTTTTAAATGAAGATTTGCAGAGAAAGAGAAAGAACTAACCATTTAATATCTGGAGGGAGCAGTAGGGGAAACATAGGTACCAAGTCCCTAGGAGAAGAGCATAAAAAGTTGCACTCAATGGAAAATAAGAAGTCAAGAGTGGAAAAGGGGAAGAGGTGGGGGTCAGCTAGGAGCAAGATGATGCATAGCCTTGCATGCCCTGCTGAGGATTATTTCTCACTCAGAAGGGCACCTCCGGGGGATTTTAAGCACAGAATTGAGGTGACTGTAAGGTGCTTTTTAAAAGGATCATGCAACGGTCTATGGAGGGAGCAGCCCCGAGACGGCTGGAATCGGCTGCATGATGATGGCCGGAACCACCAGGGGGAGCACTTCAGAATATGAGCGGCAGCACCTCCTCGACAGGAGGCTTCTTCCAGCCAAGAGGGTTTGCTGCTCCATTAGCATGGTCACTCTAAACCATTTGTGCCTACTGCGTCGTGCAAATTAAACCATTAATGTGAAGATATAACCAGATGCTTATTTATTTTTAATAAGGCATGGCATATCAGATCGGTTATCTTCGACAAGAGTGATTAATTAGTCCACGTTTCAGAACTCGCCTACGAGGTTAAAAGAGTGAAATGCAGGAGAAAATGCATGAGGCATTCCATTTCACCTCTCAGCATGCTGCAGTAATGTTTGTTAAAAGAAAGAAATGTATAAGATAAGCATTGAAAAAAAAACAAAAAACAACCCCTTTTATAAAATAAAGCAATGCCTCAGGAAAAACTGGATTTCTATTAATGTGACTCTTTAGATGATAAATCAGTAAACCATTTTCAAGGCGGGATAGGGCTTCATTATTATGAATGATCAACCATGTTAGGAAAACCGTGCAGAGTGTGGGTTTTTACACTGAATGTCTATGCTGAGAAGACTGAAGAAAACTCCCCTCCTACCTTTCGATCTCCAATAGACTGACCTGATTTATCACTTTCCAGACAGTACCTGGCAGGTACATAAAACAAAATGGGTACTGAGACTCCCCTTCTCTGTGGGGAAATGGAACTAAAGATGGTCTGCTCTGAAAATGTACAGATTAGTGACCCTACACTACAGTCTGCCAAGCAGGATGTGTCCAGAAAATGAGCCAATAGTGAAATACTAATTTTCACCCACACATCCTACTTTTCTACAAGGACATGACTAATTCAGAAGTGGCACACTTTAGTGATGTCCTGTTCACTTTCCTGAAGCCACAAATATGCGGTTGAGTGTTTCTACATAAAGTTAGAGATGCTCCATGGTGGTTAAGGCCAGATTTCTGCAGAGAGGGAGTAAAAAATTGATTACAATGCAACATGAAAAATGTCATTGCACAATAGCTGTGGTCTTTACTGTGTGCATATTTCATATATATCCGTTCTTACTTTGTAGCCACATGGTAAGGGTTTGTAGTTCTTCATTCCCTTTGAAATTAGCAAAGGCCATATGGGTAGTTTCAGTCAATAAAATATAGTGGAAGTGACTTTGGTCACTGCTGGTTAGAAGTTCTAAAAGCCACACCATGATCTGTTATGTTCCTTTCCTCCTGGCACAGTGACTTTAAGAGCACAGGTACAGCTGTAGCTCTCACCACCTCGGTTCCTTGATACCAACATACAATTATAGAGCCTCTTGCCACTGGCAAAGAGTTTACAGCTATTGCTTTGAAAACTGATGCAGAAATAGAACTGGGGCTATGAGAAATCAGAACACAGTCCTAAACCAGATAAACAATCGATAGACTGACAGCACCAGAGGAAAGGGGTGGGAATGGTGGAAAGAAGGGGAATAGATTAGTCAAAGAATAAGTAGGAATGACCCACAGACATGGACAACAGTGTCGGGGTGGACTATGGGAGCCAGGGGTGGGCTGGGCAGAGAAGGGCAAAGAGGGAAGAGTTGAGACAAGTGTAATGGAATAAACAGGATGAAAAAATAAATAAACTTTAAAACAGACTTTAAGGAAAAAGTCCTCAAGTATAAGCACACCTAGCTGAACTGTAACAAGTTAGCAGCAATAAAGTATGTAGGCAGGATGGTGGCCTTCTGTAGGCCATCACAGAAAAGAGACAGAATGATACATTCAGGAAACTACACCGTTCATCATGACGGAAGATTCACATTTACTTAGACCCAATAATTCCACATTCAGGTGTATATCCTAGATAAACTCTTGCACATATCTACAAAAAGACAGCTACAAAATGTTCAGCATAACGTTGTTTATAATAATGAAAAAAGGTGCATAACCTAAGTGACATTTTTGTCACTTAGGAACATTTTGTCACAAAGGAACATAATGGATCATGATGTGGCTTTTAGAACTTCTAACCAGCAGTGACCAAAGTCACTTCCACTATATTTTATTGACTGAAACTACCCGTATGGCCTTTGCTAATTTCAAAGGGAATGAAATTCCACCTGAATGTGGAATTATTGGGTCTAAGTAAATATGAATCTTCCTCAATAAGACTGTTATTAAGTAATTCTGGAAAGATATGCGGGCCTTTAGATATACTTAATTTCAGTTATTTATTTTTCTGGAGGCAAATTATATTTTATTAACTATTTAGATCATGCAACAAATTTAAAAAAAAAACAGTAAACATGATGTATCTGCCATCCAGCCTAAAAATTAAATTTAAAATATACTTAAAATCTCTTACTTATGAAATTCTTTACCTTCTTCTCCCTCATACTACGGGTAACAATTATCCCAAGTTTTTCTATATAATTAAGTAACCCTAAACAATATATTTTTGTCTCTTTTTACATGATATGCAATTACGTTGTGTATTTTTTATTATCATTGCTTTATTTTTGGAAAATAGTCTCTTCTATAAATGCAAGACATTTATTTAAAATGTTGTATAGTACTTGTTATTTAACTATATCATATTTTCTATTCATTGCTCTGAAAAAAATGTCACTTAGGTTATGCACCTTTTTTCATTATTATAAACAACGTTATGCTGAACATTTTGTAGCTGTCTTTTTGTAGATATGTGCAAGAGTTTATCTAGGATATACACCTGAATGTGGAATTACTGGGTCTAAGTAAATGTGAATCTTCTAAGTACATGTGAATCTTCAAATTAACTAAATGTTGCTCAATGAAAAGAGGCATTTAGACTTTATCCTAGAAGCTGGGGAGAAGTCTGCAAGGACACTTAAGCAAGGCATCATCATGATTGGATTTCTGTTTCAGAAATCTCTGGCAACAAGATGCAAATTTGATTGGAGTTAAGCAAAACCCGATGAAGAACTGAACCAAGGCAGTGCCCAAAGGAGGCGGTCAAAGGGAGCATCACTCCAGCCAGGTCCGTGGCTAAAGGCAGGTGAAAGGCAACCATACATTGATGTTTCTCTCCCTCTCTCTCTCTCCCTTCCTCTCTCTCTCAAAATAATAAAATCTTTACATTAAAAAAAAAAAAAAAAGCACAATCAGCAGACACTGTGTGGCTAAAATAGGGGGAAGAGAGATGGTGAATTTAGTTTATATGTTTATTAACAGGCCTGGATTCCTTCCCTGCCATGACCTCTGAGTTTCTTCCTAAACTTAGGTAAACTGATGATCATTTCTCTTTCTTCCTATATTAAGTTAAAGGCAGAGAACTATTGTGTGTTGCAACCAACCATGAAAGAAATTTTTAGGTCCTTTGTGAGAGCCTAGTATAACTTCCAGTGCTACTTTATTAGAGTTATATTGACTAAAATTAAATACCAGTTTCATCACTTATGCACAAATCTCTCCTTGTATGTACTTTTCTGTAAAATATCAATAATAATAACATCTCTCATTGGGTTATCATTATTAATTGAGATAACATATAGCTAATGTGTGGGATGAAGAAGTTAGTGTTAACCTTATTATTATTTTTCTCTCTAAATCATTCTGTAAATAGATGACAGCAACCCTACTTACAAAATAAAGACTCAGACACTCTCAGCAACTTATCCAGCAGCTCAGCTAGAAATCAGCAGATTTAGGATTTGAAAACTATGCTGTTATTATGTCACATAATACATAGTTTTTCCCCTACTTTTTAGGTTTTCTTCCCTTCATCTCTCTTACTGGGGGATCAGGTAGACTGAGTCTACAAGACAACGAAGCTTTAAATTCAGCAAAGCATCATTCTCCTTTTTACGCCATCAATTTTCTATGTCCAATTCATTACTTCTTCTTCTTCAATCTATAATCGACTATATTTTCCCACTTTCAAAGAAGGCAATTCACATCTAAAACATTTTTCCCCCTAAATTAAGGTTACAAAGTTCTTAGAATAGTCTAGGCATGCACAGTTGTCAGATTTTAACCTTTTCCTCTGGCAGAGAGAAAACAAGTTAGTGTTTACTAATGTATGTGGAATAGGTAGAGAAGACAGAAGATGCACACTAACTTGGATTTAATCTTTATAGAAGTCCATTGGAATATGAAAACATAGAACATTCTTAGTTATCAAATGAGTTATGGATAAACAAGTATATTGTTAGTTCCTCTAGCAAGATAGTGAAGTTAATCGTGCCAGTGATTCAGATGAATAGATAAAAATAGGGGTTAACTGAACACCCTTACTGATGGGCAAAAAGCCAAGTAATATTCCCATATATTCATGAATGAGTTCTGGCTAAAATTACAATAGGGGATCTTCTATCATTTTGTTTGCAACTATTTACTTTGAAAAGCCCTGGTTAGTAGCACAATGAATGAGGTACCGGCTTGTGAACCTTAAAGTCGCTGGTTTGATTCCCAGCCAGGGCACATAACCAGGTTGGTAAGCTAGGTCTCCAGCCAGGTCTGTAGCTGGAGGCAGGTGGAAGGCAACCATACATTGATGTTTCTCTCCCTCTCTGCCTTTCTCCCTTCCTCTCTCTCTAAAAAATAATAAAATCTTTAAAAAAAATGAGAAGTTAACTATTAGTGGTAGAACACATAGCAGGTTACTTCATTGGTGACACTTTCAGGTGAAGGGATGCCTTAACATTATTTTATATTGGTGGAATACTAGTCGATATCTGGAGACATTATTGGTTGTCACAACTTTAGAGTGTGTGGCCAGGGATGCTGCTAAACATTTGGCAATGCACAAGGCACCTCTTCCAGCAAAGAACTATCCATGTCAAATTTTTAATAATTTTGAGATGAAGGAAACCTGAAAACCTGTCCTGTATTTATAGCAGGTGGGAGTTCCATGTCCCCTTCTCCTCCAATCACAAAGCGTTTAATTGTTAGTATCCCTTGGGTTCTCAATGTCCGCCTGATCTCAATGCAGAAAGCATTAAAATGGAAATTGTTGTAGATTGTGTCAAAATGTTATTTCAAATAATAATACTGAACATGGGCATCAATGCTCAGTTACAATTAGAACACCAATAAATACTCATTGCTCATATTGTCCCTTTGGCATTAAACCATGGTATGATAAATGGTCACATAGTTAATTATTTCACTACAGCTTCAACATTTAAAATACAGTTTTGGAAGCAATTAATCTAAATTGGATTAGCATTTGAGCAAGATTGTGACAAAAAAAAAAAAATGTGCCAATATCTTTGACAGCAAAATCTAACTGCCCCCAGCACAGTTAGGCTCTCCTATAACATAAATATCCTACATTCTTTACCATTCTCATTTCTATTACTGTCACCAACATTATAAAGAGCAATGAGACTTGTTTAATCAAAACCAAAGCAAACCTTATTTCTCCTGACCCAGCAAACTGAAATGGATTTTACTTATATTTCCTAAGTAATGTTTTCATGAATCCTTACACACCTGGATAAAAGTATGTCTGTCTACATCAGCTACATCTATGCAACACAATACATTTATGCCCTCCCATTTCCCACCACATTTGCATTCAATCGGTACTCCCTCTAACACATTCTCCGCCATATTGCCAGCTATCATAAAAATAAACACAGAGCTCCAAGCACGTTAGTCAGATATTTTCAAACTGTGAATTTCACTCTCTTTACAGTAGAATGAAATGATTAGTGAGGCACACCAAACAATTTGCTTGCTGGCACCAACCTAACTCTCCAGATTCTTCTCCAATTAATCTTCTTTTTTGTCTTCTCTGTTTCAACTATCCTCCAGAGTGGCCATTCTTGAACAAACCAGCTTATTGCCCAGTAATTCATTTATTAAGACTCAGCTCAAACAGCACATCTTCTCTGAATCCCACCTTCACTTCCTCACCAAAGTTAAATCCCTTTCTTTTCTCTGTTCCCCAAATGCCATGTAATAAAACGCCTTACATATGTACAACCATGCTCCTAGCTTCTGCTTCATTTTGATGTTAGCTCTACCTTAATAACTGCTATCCCTCCAAACACTGCGACTCTATCTTGTTCCCCTTCACATTTGAGCACTTGGCCATTTTGTTTCTTATAATTGGTCTTCTAATAAAGTTTTTGAATAACTTAATAAATATACCCAAACCATTTATTTTATCTCTGCCCCATTATTAACTTTCACCAGAATATCTGCCCCATTGAGAAAAAATTGATTGTCACCCTATTTGTCTTTGGAGCATTGGTATGGTCATCAAATATATTTATTTATACAGGAAGAAGACCCAAAGATTCAGAGAACACAAGCCAGTTTACCAGATAGCTAATGACTGGCTCACCAAGTGGATACTGTAGGATAGGAATCATGACCAATCTAAAAGTCATAATTTTAATTTACAGAGCAGACACTCACCATATCCTTTTCTTTTCCTCTTAGCATATGCTGTATGGTTATGTTGATGTATTAACATATTGCCTTTGATGAATCAGCAGCTCACTGTAGGGGAAATTATAAATGATTTTGAACTTGAGCTAGTTATTATTATTCCATAAGTGTTTTAGAAAATATTAACATTAAATTAATGCTGATAAAAAACTGTATATGCATTTTAGCTATTTAATATATTCTGAATATCAACTAGAAATGACATAAAATAAGTTAACATTATTGAATAAATGTTTTAGCAACATACATTATAAATTTTAAGTGACTGGCATAAACTATGCATAAAATATGTTGCTTATTAGTAGTCTCAGACTGTTTCTTTTTCAAGAAGCCATTAATATTGTGATGACCTAGGCATACGTAATAAGCTTTAGAGAGAGTCCTCCATTAAGCCATTATAAATTTAACTAAGATAGAGTAGATTCCATAGTTATAGATGCTTCTGCACACAAAAACATGGACTGAGGAGAATTTTTAGGGGAAAAGAACCCCCTGTAAAATAGATGGGGAGGTAAAAGTGATGCAAGAAACTCCTCGAGTCCTTTATATTCTCTTCTGCTTTAATCTCCATCATTTGCTCAGTGTCTATGGACATACTCTTTTTACTTTTTTCCCCCCATTTTTCTAGTTAGTTAGTCCCAGTCTAACTAAGCAGGATATTTTATTTTTTCCTCTCCAGTCACAGAGGAAGCTCTCTGAGTATCAGAGTCGATTAGACATAGGTTTAGATGTCAAGTTCTCTCAAATCTCAGCAAATCACAAAACCTTATTAAACCTCAGTTCCCTCATCTATAAAATGGAGGTATGACAAAAACCGCTCTACAAAAGTTGCTGTATGATAGTAATCATTCAATAAATAAATTATCTTTTATTTTTTGTATTCTAAATCAAACCTCTAAGAAAATATGTTTTTCAAACCGAACGCAATTTTATAATTGTCCATGATGTGACAAGGTTATATTAACATCTAACATTTTTTGTCCATTTACATACGAATTATACATTGCTTGTTTAAACAATACGGGTCAATCTATCTGTATATGTCCCATCTTCCAAAACTCAATTCAGGCTCCCTCTCTTCTAAGAAGCCCTGCCTGACCACAGCACTTCCTGGGATCTCTAGCAGGAAGCAGAACTAGCCGGACTCGACTCTCATAATGCCCTAAATCTGGCACTGCTTGTGTGTGTGCTATGTTTCTTTTGTCAAACTTAAGAGCAGTGATTAGATGATTACCCTCAGTTCCCTCTCAGCTCTGCCACTACTGTGTGCCTTTGAGACTATCATCTCGCTGAGGTGCTATTTCTTCAGTTATACAATGATAATGATAACTGTCCCAAACTTAAGTTTGTTTAATACTCAAGGTCCGCTATTGTTATGAAAAATAAACATGTTTTTCTGACTTGGTATTTAGAATTCTTTGGGTATAATTCTAGCAGTGAAATCGCTGGATCAAAAGGCAGTTCTATTTTTAATTCTTTGAGGAAATTCCATACTGTTTTCTATAGTGGCTGCTCAAGTCTGCCTTCCCACTAGCAATGCACTAGGGTTGCCTTTTCTCTACATCCTCACTAGCACTTGTTTGTTGATTTGTTAATGACAGCCATTCTGACAGGTGTGAAGTGGTACCTCATTGTGGTTTTAATTGGCATCTCTCTGATGGCCAATGATGTTGAGCATTCTTTCATATGCCTATGGGCTGTTTGTATGTCCTCCTCAGAGAAGTGTCTATTCAGGCCCTTTGCCCATCTTTATATTGGATTGTCTCCCTTCTTGTATGGCATTGAGTCATTCAAGTTCTTTATATATTTCAGAGACCAAACCCTTGTTTGAGGTATCATTGGCAAATATGTTTTCCCATACAGAAGAGCCTATGCACCCCTATGTTCATAGCAGTGCTATTTACAATAGCCAAATCCTAGAAGCAGTCTAAGTGCTCATCAGTAGGTAAGTGGATCAAAAAACTGTGGTATGTTTACACAATGAAATACTGCAGCAGAAAGAAAGAAGGAACTCCTACTCTTTGCAACAGCATGGATGGAACTGGAGTATTATGCTCAGTGAAATAAGCCAGGTGGTGAAAGACAAATACCATATGATCTCACCTAATACAGGAACCTAATGAATAAAACAAACGAGCAAAATGGAACATGAGGCATGAAACAGGAACAAGCTAACAGTGACCAGGGGGGTGAGGGAGAAGGGGGCAAAGAAGGGGAAGGGTCTAGTCAAGGAACTAATATAAATGACATGAACAGGGTGGGGACTGACTGTGGAAGAGGTGGAGGGGATGGAACACAGGAGAACAATGGGACAACAGTAATCAAACAACAATATAAATAAATAAACTTAAAAAATGCCTAAAACAATTAAAAAAAAATAAACATAATATGGATTAATAGGCTACTCTCCAGAGCTGAATTGTCTAATACGTTAGCCTCTGGGCCCACATGGTGATTGAGCCTGTGAAATGTGGCTAGTCCAGACTGAGTTATCTGAATGTATTGTACACATCAGGACCCAACTATGTTCTGCTTATTATGTCTTTTGTTTTGTACCTTAAGTACCTTTAGGACCCTTTTATTCTAGACCAGTTTCTCTCTCTTTTTTTTCTCATTCTCCCTCTTTCTCTTGTTTCTTTTGGTTATGATATTGGTTGAAAAAAAATATGGTTCCATAAGGTACCTACTACCTTATGGAATGTTTTCCATTCTATAATTGGCTGATTTCGTCTTTGTAGTAGCAGTCACACCAGATCTTTGCTTGATCATCCTCCCTATGTCCTGAATGCAGGGAGTTAAATCTAAAGAATTGACTATTGTCCTTTAGTGAAAATAGGTAGTCTGTTGACTCATATTTCATCATATTGGAGGTTTGCAGCGTGTTTGGACTCCCCAATCCCTTCGTTATAAGCTCCTGAGCCAACTCTACATTTATTCACCTTATAACCTCAGTCAATCAGAACTCAGTCAAAAGACTGAGCCACTCTACTGTGGTACTAAAAGTTTATTACAGGAATTTGACCTAGGCAAATGTGGGAGGGGAAGGAAAGGTAAAAGGTAAAAGTCCTGACAGAGGCGTCAGGACCAAAAAAAAAATAGTCAATAGTTAATCTGTCCCAAATTCTGTAGCAAGGGTATCCAAGAAGCCAAGTATGAGTAGCCAATAAAATTGAATTTAAAAAAAGAGTCTTCAGGAGAGGTAGGTGGAATCTCTGGGAAACCATGCTTCTCTGTAGCATTCATATCTATGATCTGCATGCAGCCCAATAGCTTCTGGGAGCCTGGGGCCACAGTTGGTTAGCTAGCCAGGAAAATGGACATAGAGCAGAGGAGAATGGGAACATAGATGGCTGGCTTTTTGCATCTGTCTGTTACCAACTCTCTGACATTTATATATAGTGTTTGCTTTACACTGATGAGTAAATATTGGGCAAATTTCTGTTTGAGCAACTCTAATGTGGGCCCATATGAAAAAGAGAATTCTAGGACACATAGTTCTTGGCCTGAGCTGGGTTGACTTAACACAGCTCAGCCCACCATCTATTGATGGTATTCAATTAAGGGTGGTAAAATTGTGACTTTCCAATTCTATAGTTCTCTATTCTAATTCTGCATTTCCTTATGCATTTATTACTTAGAATCCTTTTTCATAGGAAAACATTCTTCATCCACTAGACCTATTTGATAACTGAGAAACATACTGGAGGAGTAGAATAAATGCTAATTCTCATCAATTATAAATTTTCAGGACCATAAGTTGTCCTACAACTTCTATGATGTCTGATGAGCAACACTTCGTTCTCTCTCTCTCTATTATCCCCTCTATCATTCCTGAGAAGGAGAGGAGATCTGCCATTTTAAGTTCCTGGCTTTTTTATATTTCCTTTATAAATAAATTATAATCTTTGTTATAATGTTCAGATGGTGCCATATTTGTCCAGCACATTTCCTTTGCCACATTGCATTTAATCTGCTGCTTGTGCTTTCTGCTAGCTTACCTCAAATTTGTCTTCCCAGGGCACCATTCTGCATGTAGTTCTTTCCTGTGGGGCTGATTTTCAGTGGCTCACAGCACCGTGTCTTCCTTACTTCTCATCATCTTTGACATTACCACTACAGAGCTGCTGATATTGGGTAGCATACATCGTCTGGTGGAGGTTTAGGCCAAATTCATTCATGTCTGAGGCTTCTGGCAATTTCTTTCTTATCTAATTAGGTTGGGAAAAAAAGAAAATATCATTGATGTTTTCTTTTTCAATATTTTATTTGTTCTACCTATTTTATGAGGGTTTTTTATTAAAAAGCTGTTACCATTATAGTCTTCCTGCAGGATCTTCCCCCATCACCTTTGAAGAGCTCTAACCATTAGAAATTTATTTAATAACTTTGTCAGAAACCTATGCCTTTGAAGCTGGTACTTCAGGTATCAGCCTTGATTCTCTACTCCTAAACCCTTAAGAAAATAAGTTTAATTCTTTCATAAGGCATGTCTTTAAAAGCCCAACCAAAACAATGAACATATTCCTACTGAGTCTTTTTTCCAGTTTGGATATTGTTTCTCTTTAAACATTCTTTACATATTCAACTAAAGGGCTGTAAACTAATCTGCATGTCCACATTGGACAGCCGCAACAAGGCTGACATAAAAATGTATTATTCATTGAAAACTTTAACTCCCATTGGAAAAAATGGAAATATAGGAGCTAATGGTTATGCCTAGAAACATCCAAATAAGCCAATTTAGAATAAAGGTAGAGGAGAGGACGGATGATACAACAAAATTCAGGCTTCAGAGAGTATCCTGAAAAAGAACTAACCTTCACTTAAGAGCAATGATGTGTGTTTTACATTCATCCACTTGGCAGT
This sequence comes from Noctilio leporinus, assembly GCA_004026585.1. Classification (NCBI taxonomy): domain Eukaryota; kingdom Metazoa; phylum Chordata; class Mammalia; order Chiroptera; family Noctilionidae; genus Noctilio; species Noctilio leporinus. The sequence continues at coordinate 166,209 of PVIW01003343.1, forward strand.
TAATGAAAGAGGTTCCCTCCTAAACATCAGAGGCATTAATCTGAAAACCAATTTAGTCAGCAAGGATAATAATCCAAATCTGGTACAGTTTTCCAAAGTACTTGGGAGCTTAGTCTACGTTTCTCAAAAATAAAAATGAAACTAGAAAAACACGGTAATATTCTGAAAGCTTGAAAAGATATCATCAGTCATGGGAAATTCCTTTATGAAGACTTCTGACCAGCACTGTCAGGAGCTAGCCAACATGGATAAAGAAAAGCTTACAACAAAGACGTCAGCAAAATTGGTAAAAATAGAAAAAAGCCATCATCATCAACATGATAATATTAGAAAAAGGTGGGGATGGCAGAATTTCAGTTCTGTGATCCAGCCAACTGCCAAAGCTATTAATGAAATTCATGATTCTTGGATCCCAATCACTTGAGAGATTTATAGATTGGATACAATTTTGTAAATATATTCATATACAGGCACCCATGACCATTGACCATTCCAGGCAAGCACTTTGAGTTTCCTCTTTGTTGTTTTCTGATTTTTTCCCAATCCTCTTAAGCTGAATGAACATAATTGTATTCAGTACTGGCAGGGTGATCTGATGACTGCAGGGATAAAGGGGACATAAATAATGCTGCCAAAACCCTTACTGGTGAGCTGGTGAGTTTTCTGGGTGAATTTTGTTTTATTTTTTCCTTCTTCAAGTCACTTGACTCTCTATGCCATGATACCATCTGTTCTCCCACTTATGAAAAATAAAGGACAATTGTTCTACATAAATTTTTGGATGTTGTCTATGGAACTCTATTGACTCTAGTTTTAAATAATGCATGAGAATCATTTTGGTAACTGATAATATAAAGTATTCATAGATAAAATGTTGCCATTACTACTCCTTACAGTTTTAGTAATAATTCAATTCTTGGTATTTTATTTCATTCCACCATGTTTGCTAGGTTAAAATCTTGTTATATAAAGTTTGATAATGCTATTGCTAGTGGTTTAAGTCTGAGTAATAAAATATAATTGCTTAAAAATCATTTAATGGGATTTTAGTTAACCTCTTTTACTTTAAAATAAAGTAGTCATAATTTACACCTCTAAAATTTAGATACACTGATAAAATTATGTGTGTATATTTGTATATGAATGGGTAACTTATGAATTTACACAAATGGTATTAAAGATATATAAAAGTCAATCCTCTACTTACATATTCAACATCTTGTTTATACTGAGAACAATCACTTTTCATGTAAGTTCAAGGCTTCAGTATTGTTGGTCATCACTGATGACAACATTCCTCACCAATATTACTACTCTAATCAGGATTAGAGTGATTAACCAAAATTTTTGTCTTAATGAGAATCAGTATCTTTCCATATTCCCAACCCCTACAATTAAGAGAAGTGAGGTAAAAATGACTGATAGTACAAGAGGTTTGGATAATTCAATATTTTAAAATCATGGGATGAAATTAAAAAATCAAAAATAATTATGGAAAACACAATTAAATGCCAATAATTTCATGGAAGGTGAATACTTGAGGAGCAAAACTACCTTTTATAATGTGCTTCTTTACTTCTTTTGCTAATTTTTTAAATATTAAATATGCATTGATTACTGTGGAGACAAATATCAAATCCTATTAAATGAGTGGTTAAATATTGAGAAACCTGAAGTGAAGGCCAAGGCTTGCTGCAGGGACAGCAGTGATTAATAATTACTGGGAAAAGGTTTAGTGTATACTAACATTAATTTCATCAAAATAACTGCAAGTCTCTCTTTAGCACTGGTAAATTATATAATGTAAAGCCTCATTTAATCCAAAGTTATCTGTTTGGAAGACCAGAATCCAATTAAGTTTTTTTTTCTTTCCTGCTAAAACAAACAGACAAATAAACACAAATATCTAGATGTCATTGGATATAAATTATATTAATTATAAGGGTCTTAATGCCCCCAGACATCTGGAGAATTTCATTTTATATACAATTAATGCAGGCTTTAATCTCCTTTGGAAATTTCTTCGGTATAGCTGGTTTTCAAAATGCAAGTTCATAATATTAAAAAATATTTGTAAAAGAAATAAGTAAAAGGGTACACACAAGCTATTAGGCAATGTCCCTGTTGTTGCTAGAACAGCACTCCAAAATCAAATGTGTTACTTTATCTGCAGCAAGGACTATGAATACTGACCCTAAACAAAACAAAGGAACACAAAACAACATCTCACTTTCATTCAAGCCCGGTTTGCAGCAAAATCTATTTTTGCTCAGTTAAGGGGGGAAATCTCTGTTTTCGGAAATGCAATTGTTTAGATCGATTTAAAAAGTTAGTATAAAACTCTTGAGCCATCACTAGTTATGTTATTTTCTAGTAATAACATGGGAAAAGAAATGTTTTCTCATGGAATTAAATGAGTATTTTCCATGGCATCTTGATATCATTATCTCACCTGCTCATTCACATCCAGCAAAAGCTTATTCATCAGCCACTCCTAGAAAGACCTCCCAGTTATGTGGAAAGCAGAAAGGGAAGGTTTCGTTACAGACACAGAAAACATGATCATGGTTGGCTTTCAGGTCACCTCTTGTATCCCCTGTGGCTCATCTACCTTTTTGTGCTGCCCAGGTCCTTGAGATCTATGCTACTTCATCTGAAGTCCATCGGCGTAGGCAGCATAAACCATGCAGAAATTTGGTTCTAGTTCCAGGTCAATGAAACCAGTTTCTCCATTCTTAAAAGATTCCAGGAATTCTAACAACATTCAAACTGATCAAGAATGATCCACCAGATCATGGAGAAAGAAAGTCTCAAATCCTTTTAAAGAACCTCTCACTATTCTTGTCATTGTTTCCAAAATTGCCATTCCCTCGCTTTACTCATTGTTTGTACTTCAGGGAAATTTTCACTCAAATGATAACATTCCTTTGGATGAGGAGAAAGGCTTAAATCCTTGGCGTCTGTGTAAGATTCTGGGTGGATTTCCTGAGATATAGAAAGTACACACAGAGGATTAGTCTACATGGCCCATGACTTGGTTTAGGGGAGAAATGATAGGGAATAGAACTACTGCGGCATTTTCTAAAATAGTGCAAAAGAGGGCAGCAAACTGGTGGAACTTGTCCTCAGGTGAATAAAACTGGCTAAAAGAAATTTATGCAGGTAATGCTACCATCTCAGAAAGAGCTCTGGATGTGAGAGTCATAATATCACTATTACAAAGTCTTATAAAATGGGGAAGCACTATAATTTCCTCATTTGTTGTTTTTTAAAAAAATATTATTTATGGTTTTATTCCTCACCTTCCCTCTCACTCACTTGAAGAACTTCGGGCTTGTCTTCAGGAGTAGTCAAGAAAGGAGGAGCTACAGATAACTATACATACTCTCCTTCAGAGCCAGTTTTTGAAGAAGCAGAATCATGAAAACTAGACGGAGATGTAAACAACTAGTGTTCAAGCCACCTGAAACAAAAGAGGAAGGAGACCTGACAAATAGCCCTAAGGCTTAAAGATACACGAGCTAATACGTGATTCTCTGAGGCATAGCTTTGTTTATAAAAAATGTTGAATATTGTGTTTAGCAGATAGCTGGTTAAATTGTCTGAAAGCCTAAGTATACATTGTGTTCCAATTGTTCCAGGTGAAATGAGTAACCAGGTAATGATGTAAGGATGGTGGGGAGGAAAAAGATGGGTAACTTAGCTACTCTCTGATCAATTCAAGAGAAAAGGAATGAAAGGTTCAGGGTCATGTTAAAATGAATTTTAACTCTTGCAACAGGCTTGACTGCAAAGATCTTTTGAAATTTTGGGGATTCAGTTTACCTGAATCCTGATAAATTACAGTAATTTGCAATTTTCAAATTACATAATTATTGGATTCAAAGCTTATTTAAACTAATATAATGGCATCTTTATTGATTTTGAGAGACAGAGAGACATTGATTTACTGTTTCATTTATTCATTGGTTGATATTTGCATATGTCATCTAACTGGTGATTAAGCCCCAATCTCTGCATATTAAAAACAACCAGGTCAGGGCCATCATAGTTGTTTTTAATAACAAAGTGCATTTTCACTGATAAGTAAGGCAGTTTATATTAAAGGAGGAGAATAAGTCTGACATATTTCTGCATCTTTCTGGACATATATGAATTATGGAATTGTCCACATTTGTTCCTGCACAGAAATCTCTCCAGAATTCTCCTCCCAAAGCAACAGGAAGTTTGCTAATATACTAATACTCTTAAAGAATCCAATTTAACTTAACAACCTGGTTTGTTAATAAACATAGAAATACTGGCAAGCCTTGTTAACACAGACTTTTTAAATCACCTTCTCTACAGTTGATAGTTTTTCAATCTTAGCATATTCCAGTTTGTACAAATACAAATTCATCTTCCATGTGTCCCTATGAACATTAAGCCCTACCTAAGTTCACTGTCAAATACCAAATGGGAAAATCAAACCAGCTGAAAACAGAAATATTTGGGAAACCTTGATTCTTCATTCCTGTTTCTCAAGGATTGAATCTAATTCACTTTGACCTATTATTTTTTTAACTGACTTTCTACTTTCTCAAACACTGAGCTTTGTGTTTGGGTATCAGATGATGGACCTCAGGGAAGGTTTTAGTTGAGAGCATGTATAAGGAAGAGACCACTGGAGGTCAGCCAAACAGACCATTATAATCAGACATAGATAAATACATGACTACTGGAACTATTACCAATAAAAAGTACTATTCAGCAGATGACCAGGTACTACTATGAATAATTATAACCAACTCTTAGATGTTTACCTAAATTGACATCACGCTCGTGACTTTATATATTAGAACTTTTCATCTATTTGCCCAAAATAAAAATCTCACTTGAACTTGCTTCAGTAAAAAGGGCAAATGTATTGAATCATAGCAAGTAAACAGAATTATGTGTTGAGACAGTCAGGGATAAAACTTCACAAGATTCTCAAGATGCTCTTTACCTCTCATAATTGTTGTACTTGGTGGCTTCTTTTTCTATGACTGAGAATTAATGCCTCTCCCATGGGTTGAGGGAAAAGATTAGCATGTCCTTGAGGCTTACATATTCTCAGCTTGTCCCCACATAGAAAAAGGGTTTGCCACACCCCAACTCCCCAAATATGGAAAAATCCTTAAGAAGAGTCCCAGTGGGTTTTCTTCTAGACTAGCTATTATTAGGAAAATGTCAGAAAGCTGACAATATTAGCCTAAGGTGGACTGGATATCTGCCTCATTAATAATGACCATAACCAGGAAAATTGCTCAGTTCATATTTGGATCTCATGATAAAATACATATTTACTCTGGCAGTGATAGGACAGAATAGAGGACTATAAAAAGTAGTGGTATAGTCACAGCTTCAGGTGACTAAAGGAACCCCCTCAATTTATTTCCACTTTGATATGTGATTCTCACAAGAATCATTCCAACCATAAACAGAATTTTATTTTATAAAAAAGAAACTTGCCCTTGTTCACATAATCAGTGAATTGTAGATCTAAGACATGAACATTGATTTGTCCACTATTGTCAACAGTACCAGCTCTAAGCCCAGGACAAGTATGGCCTGCCTCACCCTGGCCTCAGGGAATTCCTGCTGTACCTCATTATTGTACCAACACTTTAGAAGC
>PVIW01003344.1:0-12500 GCA_004026585.1 Noctilio leporinus
AGTGGTCAGGGGGAAAGGGGTTGGGGGGAGGGGGGAGGCAGAGGCAAGAAAGGGGAGCAGCTTAGACAAGAACCTAGTATAAAGGACCCATGGACATGGACAACAGGTGGGATTGACTTTGGGGGGAATGGGTGGGGGGGGAGGGGGACAGAGGGGAGCAAAAAGGGGATGGATATAATACAACAACAATAAAATTTAAAAAAATAAAATAATAAAATAAATAAAAAATAAAAAAAAATAATAATAAAAGTGAGAATAGACAAAGGAACTGATGCTCCGCTAAAGCTTTCAGAAGAAATGCAGCCCTGCCTACACCTTGATTTTTAAAACTTCTGCTATCCGGAACTATAAGATGATAAATTTGTCATTCAGAGTAACTAAGTTTGTGGTAATAAGCTACAACAGCAATAGGAAATTAAAACATTCACTAACCTGAAGGCCAGCCTTTATACTATAGAACAAAAAAGAGGGAGAGTAAACATTATTATCTTTAAAAAAAAATATGTACAGATTATTTAGTAGACTTCCTTGTTGCAGGTCAAGTAAACCAAGTGATAATTTTAAAATGCAGGTGGAGTATGGCTGAGATCCCTAGTGACTCTGCCCCACCTGATTTACAGGCACACTCAAGCTGCTTTTCCATATGAATGGCTCGTCTTGGCTCATGCTTCCCAACTTCCTAAATCCTATCAAATAAGCAAAAACTGGCCTCAGTGAGCCCTAGACCTGTCATTAGCAGCAGCCAGGCTAGATTTACAGCTTGGCTTTGCCTGGGAATCTCCAATCCCAGCACAAGTAGCAGCCATCTGAGATTGCTTTATAGCTCAAGAAGGGTGGCCCTGGGTAAAACATAGGTGGGGGCTGACCTTGGCTTGTATCACCCAGGAATCCCCAGAGTCAACCAGTGCACCCAGTGGATAGCCACAGACCAAGTTGGGGCACAACCACCCTGCCCCTTCTAAGCTGATTCTCCATGGAGAGTGGAGGTTGGTGGTCAGTGGTCATAGCCAATCCTTGCAGTTGACTGGCCTGGATAAATCCCTCCCACTGATCTTCCAAGATCAATCAAGGATCAATTATAAGAATAGGGTGTACTCAGCCCACACAAAGGGTGCACCTAAAGTACGCAGCTTGGGTAATAGGGGAGGCTATGTCACTGGACTCCACAGGACACCTACTACATTAGGCTATACTACCAAGACATGGATAAAACCAGCTCTACCTAATATGTAGAAATAGTCACAGGGAGGCTGCCAAAAGGAAGAGACAAAGAAGCATGGCCCAAATGAAGGAACTGATCAAAACTCCAGGAAAAGAAGCTAAACAAAATGGAGATAAGTTATCAGATGCAGAGTTCAAAACACTGGTTATAAGGATGATCAAAGAACTTAGTGAAGACCTCAGCAGCATAGAAAAGGTCCAGCCAGAAACAAAGGATACACTAATTGAAATGAAGAACAGTTTACAGGGCAATAACAAAAGAGTGGATGAAGCCGAGAGTCAAATCAATGATTTTGAACATAAGGAAGCGAAAACAAACAAACAAATAAAACAAACCATGCAAAACCATAAGAAGAAAAAAGAATATAAAAATTAAGACTAACATGAGCAGTCTCTGGGACAACTTCATGAGGTATAATATTCACATCTTGGGGGTGCCAGAAAGAGAAGAGAAAGATCAAGAAATGGACATGCAAGTCCAGGAAGCACAGAGACTCCCAAACAAGATAAGTGCAAAGAGGCCCACTCTAAGACACATCATAATTAAAATGCCAAAGTTTAAAGATAAAGAATCTTAAAAACAGCAAGAGAAAAAAGTCACCTACAGGGGAGTTCCCATAAGACTGTCAGCTGATTTCTCCAAAGAAGCTTTGCAGGCTAGGAGGGATTGTCAAGACATATTCAAAGTCATGAAAAGCAGGAACCTACAACCAAGACTGCTCTACCCAGCATAGATATTATTTAGAATTGAAGGGCAGATAAAGAGCTTCCTAGAGAAGAAAAAACTAAAGGAGTTCATCATCACCAAACCAATATGATATCAAATGTTAAAGGGACCTATTTAAGAAAAAGAAGATAAAAACTATGAGCAATAAAATGGGAAAAAATACATATCTATCAACAATTGAATCTAAAAAACTAAGCAAACAATAACAGAGACGGAATCATGGATACAGAGAATATTTTGATGGTTGCCAGATGGTAGGGAATGGGTGAAGAGGTGAGGGAATTAAAAAGTACAAATAGGTAGTTACAGAATAATTATGGGGATGTAAAGTGCAGTATAGAAAATGGAGTTGCCAAGGAACTTATAGGTATTACCCAATGACATGAACAATTGTGGATGGATTGCTTGAGGGAGTAGGGTGTGCTGAGTGGAGGGGGACAAAGGGGAAAAATGGGACAAATGTAATAGCATAATCAATAAAATATAATTTAAAAAAAGAAAAAAAATAAAAATAAAAATAATGCTTTTGATAAAATCCAGCACTGATTTATGATTAAAACTCTCAGCAAAGTGGAAATAAAGGGAACATATCTAAACATAATATAGACTACATATAATAAATTCACTGCCAGCATCAAAGTCAATGGGCAAAATTTACAAGCAGTTCTCTTAAGATCAGAAACAAGACAATATAGTACTGGAAGTCCTAGCCACAACAATCAGACAAGAAGAGGAAATAAAAGGCACCAAAATTAAAAAGAAAGAAGTAAAACTATCTTTATTTGCAGATGACATGAAGCCGTACATAGAGAACCCCAAAGATTCTATAAAGAAACTACTAGAATAAAAGATTTCAGTGAAGTAGCAGGGTACAAATTTAATATCCAGAAATTAGTTGTATTGTTATATGCCAATAATGAACTAATAGGAAGGGAAAATAAGAAAACAATCCACTTTACAGTTGCTTCAAAAAAAAAAAAGAAATGCCTAGGAATGAATCTAACCAAGGATACAAAAGACCTATACATGGAAAATTACAAGACACTGAAGAAAAAAATTGAAGAAAATACAAATAAATAGAAGCAAATAACCCATATATTTACACATAAAGATTACTTAGGAAATATTTCTTACAAGGGAAATAGGTAACTATAATGTTTAAGCTTATGTTTGTATTATTATAAATTTAATAATGGACAAAAACTATGGGTAATTTGGTTAGAGGTCTGAAACTCAGCAGACATCTATTAGACCAAAGGGAGACCTGATAATAACATTGAAAAACCAACCAAACAAACAAAAAACCAGTGTGCCAATCTTTGTTGAGATAATCTTTGTTCTGTAATCCTGTAAACTATGACTTCATGGCTTCAGTGTTTGTTTTTGGCGTGAGTTTTAGAGGAGAGCCTAATTGCAGAGGTATCACAAATCACAATTGTGGATGCCTTTATAATGCAGAAAACAAATGAGGCCATATATTTTATTAGGATAGATTCTTCACTGGACTTCCAAGGTTGGCAGCATTTTATGGCCATAGCCATTCTGTCTACTGTGTGGAGAAGATGAGCCTAAAATACGAAGTCCAGCAGAGGCAAGAAGTGATAAGCAGAGCAGTGACATGGAGAAACGTACAGAGAACTCTCTGGCCCAATCAACTCCATCTGATCCTGGCCTTCATCTTCAACTTCCTTCCCATTTAGGGGATTTATAAAGTTTTAATTTCAACTAAATTGTGTTTAATTTCTATCACTTGTAATAAAATAATCCAGACTAAAATAATAATTCATTTTATTTATCTCTCATGGCAACACCTCAATATAGTTACAAGGCAAGTTTAGAAGATAATTTACTTTTGAGGCTTATAATTTTAATGAATGTGCTTTTTATTCTTCCAATGTCAGTTTTAAGATCCCTAAAATAAAGCCTTATGCTAAATTTTAATCTACTACAGTGGGGTCAGGGGAAACTACACAAGGAAAATGGCTATAGCTAAAGTTGTTTCATTAAATCCTATAGGGAAAATGTGTTAACCATAAAGTATATATATTTGTCCAAGAATAAATTCTTTTTCCTGCTTAGAGATAAATATACTAAATACTAGGGTTCTAAATCCTATATGTTAGTCATAGAAGACAAATTTTTATGATTATCTGACACATTTGTATTGCTAGACATCACTAAAGCATATGAAGCACACATGTTACCCTGACAGCAAAGAAATGAAAATTATGCACTATATATATTTTTCAGTGGCATCTTTGTAGACCTTGCCAGTATCTGAACTGTTAGAACATGGTTGAATGTCAATTTTGTACAGGGATTTCAAAGCAGGTTTATTATAGTGCTGAATATATTTGGTCATAAATTTTATTATGCAGAAAAAGCAAACTTTTTCCAAACATGAAATTTTACAAACATCCATTAATTGTTCAATATACAGCAAGTCTTTAGAATTCTAGACATTTTATTAATACTGATGTGGCTTTTCAGTGACTTTTATCCTTAAAGAAAAATGTAATGTATTCCGTATTTTAGCATTATGAGTTTCAGTGTATAGTTTCAATACTGACCTGTTCTGTCAGTTTACTTTAAGAAGACAGTGTTAAAATAGCACTACAGTATTTTAGGTGATTGAGAATATTTTCTAAAAGAAATTAGTCCATTAGTAAATAAGTGATAATTTTTACAAAATTTTTAAAATATTGTTTCTTCCCATTACCATGTAACCCCCTTATACCTAATTACCCCTGCAATCACCACACTGAGTCATTTTTTCTTCTTGCTTTATCCCTCCACCCCCTATTAATAAATATTGGAAATGGATAAACTGTTCTATTATTTCATTTAATCCTGCTATTGACATTGCTCTCAGTTCTTTGTCAAGAATGAAATTGAAATTACTGCTACTAAACCAGTCTCAGGTTTGAAATAAATTAGGCAAGCCAATTTCTTGAGACTACTTGCAAATTGGTTTTAAGTTTAATGTTGACATTCAACTCTTAATTTTTAATAAATGAACTAATATTCATTAAGCAAAATAGCAAATGCTCAAAGGAAAACTCACCTTACCAATGTAGGATTTGGATGACTATATATTATTTATCTACCTAGGAATTCATACATACACAAACAATTGTAAAAGTAAAATAATTCAGTGACAGGAAGTCTAAAATAAATATGGCATAAGTAGGATAGAGTTTTTTTTTTATCCCTATGAATGAAGTCCCCTAGCAAATAATCTACAAGCAATTTGGCACAGAAGTCCTTCTAGCACATTGTTTAACATAGCTTTGGTCATGTCATTTCCCCCCCATGGTCCAAAATGATTTATCAACATTTCAGGAAGTGTGTATATGTATGTGCAGTTTTAAATTTTCAGTAGCCCATATTTTTATTTTCAGTTTTTCCTAATATCTGGTCCACACTTTTTTAAAACATTTTAAGTTTATCTTTTATTTTTATTTATTTATTTTAAAATAGATTTTATTTAATTATTTTTAGAGAGAGAGACAGAGAGGTAGAGAGACATCAATGTATGGTTGCTTTTCACCTGCCTTCAGCCACAGACCTGACTGGAGACCTGTTTTGCAACCTTGTTAAGTGCCCTGGCTGGGGAATTGAACCTGCGACCTTTGGTTTCACAGGCTGGCGCCTTATCCACTGTGCTACCAGCCAGGGCCTCACATTTTTATTTTACATTTGCAATTTCTTATTTACTTATCTTTAATGTCAACCTAAGACTGGTTTTCCATTATGTTTTTCTCAGGCTTCATGACTTAATTTGTGTGCTATATTCTGAAAGTAGTTATTATTTTTATTTTTAGAGTATTTACATATGGATGCTGGGTTTTACTTTTCTTTTTATGTTTGTTTGTTTTGGATTCTCTTGCACAGCAACCACAATATACTTTTGAAAGAGCAGAGTGGCTTTCCTGATATCTGAGTTCAAGGCCTTCATCCTCTTCTATAAAATAAAAGCCCTTTAAAGGGCAGATTTTTGTTTTCAATATATGACACCTTATTTTTCTTTACCTTTTCTAACCCTCTCGTCTCAGTAGGGTTATCCTCAGTTGCCCTTTTCATTCCCGTCACAACCCAAGACACCCAAAACACAATCTTCAAAAGTGTCTCTCTTCCACAGTAGCTCTGACTTCTCAAGATGGGCATCTCTGGTCTCATGCATTTTCAGTCCCTTTACTTATGATTTACAAGTAGCCTACCCTGCCCTGTTCTCCTTTGCCTGAAAATGAACTCCAGTTGGAATTATTTGTGTTCTGTCACCCTATGACCATTACACCCTCTCTTCTATTCAGCTCCCGCTAAACTCCTTTCTTTAGATGAAATCTGGAGCTAGTTTTTTTATGGTCTTGGATGTTTATTTTCCCTATTACCAAATAAATTGAGTTTCACCATTTTAAATGATTTAATTGGTTCTCATTGTTTATTTTTTCTTGATATCTTCTAATTTAGAAGAAAATTTGGAAACATTAGAATATAGAAAGCCAATGTATATGAGCCCTGAAACTTCTGCACATTTCTTTATCATTTGAGTACAACATGGACATCCCTCCAAAGGAAACTTTTTGGGGCCTCAATTCTAGATAACATCTATATTAAATTTTATAGCATGGGTGAATTGCAAAAAAATTTTTTTTTCGTGAAAGTTCTTAGTTGCATAAATAAATGCACTCTGATATATTTAAGCAAAACCTGGATTTACTAAAGATTATTAGGTAAAGAAACTATGCAACTTGGGCCAGTCTGAGTTTTAAAGCTGTTGTTCTGAGGATAAGGTTTGATTGTTTTCATTCTCATTTTTACTCAACAAAGTGTCCTGTTAATGACAAGTTATATGGTCACCTACATGAATGGTCCACACAGTGATTGAGGGGCTGGAAAAACATATTTAAGATTAAGCTATTCGGAACAACACCCATCACCATGCTGCTGCCACAGGGATTGTCACCCCAAGTTGGGAAGGTCAGAACTTCCACTAAGCATGTGCTGATGCCTCCGAAATGTGGCTATGTATGGGAATAAAGAAAGCTCCTTAAAAAGACTGTTCTGTTTCTTTGTGTTTCCAATTCTGAATCGCTCTCAGGTGAGTGCCCTTGCTGCTCCAGCAAACAAGTCAGAGTCTCTCTTGCAGAACCTAGAGTCTGTTCTTCCTCTCTCACTTAGCTAATCCCTTCAGCATTAAAGATGTGGTAAAGGGAGGAGATTAAAGATAAAAGATAACTCTTACCTGAGTGGTACTTGGGTAGTAATACAGAAACAGCCTTCTCTGGACTTGCAAGGACTGTCAAGCAAGCCTTTTCTTTCATGGGGTAGTTCTTGGGTACATCAGTCTGTCTCCCATTGCATTTCTCTAAAGTTTGGATAAATGTGGGTAAATGCAACTCTGTCTGGCTGATCTCTAAGTGAAGCCTTGTGCTATCAGGAAGTCTGTCTCCAGCACCCTTCCCCAGAGGTACCCTTTCCCCTCCTGGAGATTCTCTCAGACAGCTTTCAAGAATGGCCTTCTACTGTCAAAAGGAAAAAGCACTCTTCCTTTGCTCCCAGAAGTTCAGAAATGTGGTTATTTCTCAAACCCAGATTTTTACTTCTAACACTGAGTTAGCCAGCTTCTAACTGGTTTGATTCCTCAAGTGTAACTCAGAACCAATGAGTTGGGTTAACACTCACAGCACAGCTCTCTCCAAAGAAATCATCTTTTTAAATATTCTCCTGATATATTCATGGCCTTTTTATTTTTTTATTTTTATTTTTATTTTTTTACACTCTTGAAATGAGTGAGAGGCTTTTGTGTTTTCTAAGGAGTTTGGAATTCTTGCTTTGAAATTATTTGCATTCTGGACAATCACATTCTCACTTAGAATAAATGTACTTCAACTGAAAACTTCCGTTTTCACTTCAGGTTCTATTAAGGCTACTCTCTGTGTGCCACAAGTGCTTCTATTTGAGGATTCTTCACGCCTTCCCTTTCTCACCTATGACTTGCATAAGAAATGAAAAACTCATGAAGAAGAGTATGCAGAAAAATCTGTACTCTCACTACTACTATATTCATTTGTGCCTATTTCTTTCATGTTTTTCCCAGATGCATATATTTTTTTGTTATTTGAATTTATAGTACATGTGTTGTGACTCTTTTTAATTAGTACTGTTAAAATTTTTTTAAGTTATACTTTGAATAACAAAGGAGTTTTCTATAAATGCTTTCCCAGAATGTAAGAGAGAGTTAAATGTTCTTTCTTCAACATTTTGGGAGGAAAAAAACAGTTTTAGAACCTTTGTGCATATAGCTTTGTTTATATTTTATATTGCTAGCCTACTAGGAAGTGAAAAATATAATTTAAAAAGCCAATGAAGCCAATGGAATCAGTCAAGTAGATGATTTTTCCTTAGCAAGTGTTCAGGGTGCATATGAATATCCAAAACAATTTAGTTTTGTCTGCTTGATCCTTGTTATACTTAGGCCTTCAATAAAAATCTCCATCAGAATGGCAAGTCAAAGAAAAATGAAACATCAACAGCTTTATTCTATTATCCACCCATTTAGGCAACATGCATTTATTGACTGTCTTTTATATATGCATTGAGCTAAGAGCTATGGGAAATGCAAGCAAGAATAGAAGAAGGACTTTTCTTCAGATTTCATTCTGGTAAAATAAATATAAAAATTATAGTAGTAAGTATACAAATTAATGTTTTAGTGGCATTATAGGTTATTTGTACGTAACAATAATTTATTGATATATTATTTAACTTTCCCAATAATCCTTCAAAGTAGGTATAAGTAACCTTATTTCAGATGAGTACACAGAATCTCAGAGAGGTGAAGTAAATTGTACAAGACTGAACAGTTATAAATGGCACAGGTAGTATACAGTACCTAGTATGGTTTAAAACTATCCATTATGGTATGCCTTGTGTACAAAGCAGTCCTCCTCTAAGACATATTCAAAGAAAATGTTATTAATCTTCAGAAAAAAGAAATACTATGATCTATAAGGACAATTGAAATAGTTTGTAAAGATAAAGAAGGTTCCATCACCAGATATTTCACAGGTAAATTATTTCTGTTAAGGAAAAGGGCAATTGAGTTTGAATTGTTCAATTGATTTTCTAGACTGATTCAATTTTCTTTGGCTAGGTCTTTGTGTTTAAAGCCTGAGAGAAAAATTTCATGTATTCTATAACCCTGGCTAATCTATATAGTTTATCCCAATTTGGAAGAGGCCAAAAGTATTATTGCTTTTATTGTACAGTGGTTCTCATCAGCCATAGTAAATGGAACCCAGTGAAATTTTTCTACTAGTGAACTTATTATTCCCTTTAAGTACATACAACTCAGTGAGATGTATATTTCCTTTAGGCACTGAATGGGTTTTTAGTTATCTATATATTAAAATTAATAATTTATTTAACACTAATATTAATATGGACTAAATCAGAAAAATATTTATAAAATTATTTTTAGAAAATGTGTTCCATTTTTATAAAAGAACCCTGGTAACTATGCCTCTACCTCTCACTTATAGTAACATAAGAGCCCTGGCTGGTGACACAGCAGATAAGGCACCAGCCTGCAAACCCAAAAATCGCTGGTTTGATTCCTAGCCAGGGCATATAACCAGGTTGCAAGCCAGGTGTCCAGCCAGGTCTGTGGCTGGAGGCAGGTGAAAGGCAACCATACATTGATGTCTCTCTCCCTCTCTGCCTCTTTCCCTTCCCCTCTCTCTAAAAATAATAATCAAAATCTTAAAAAAATAAAAAAGAACTGTTACCATTCTGTCAGCACTGGGACATTTCATCTCAATATATTTGGGGTCCAATTTCATTGTTTTTTCTAATGTTTATATCATATATTATTTATCTCAAATATTTGAAAGCACACTGTCTTTATTATAAAACCTAGTTTTAGGGAAAATAAGAAAACACAGATTTTAATTCTAATTATACTAATATAGATGACACTAGTAGTACTTTCTTGATGCTTTATATGGCAACCAGATTTTCTAAGGTTAAAAGAAAGAATCATTACCATCACCAACATTAAAATCATCAAAGACCTTTATTGAGACCCATGGGATGCTCTACATGGAGCTACTTAAATAGTATATGGCCTGAGTTTTCTATGTGATACCATAAGTATCAATTATCTTCCGATATTTTATTATACTTATTGTATGCCATTTTCTTAAGGTGCTCAATGGTAACTGTTTTTAAGCTGATGAAAAGTATGTATAGACACTTCTCTAAGAATTATTACAAAGTTATTTTTTAATTCTACACAAATCTTTTAATTTTAATGGCATAATTAAGTGGAGAAAAAAGTATTGAAGCTTTTAAGGTCAGACAATTATTTTTAAAATTGGCTGACATAGCTACCATAGAGTATTATAAACTTATGCATCATAGAACATAAATACTCTCAGATAAAAATGTCCCCATGGCGCTCATTCATATTTGAAAGTACATGAATTAAATATGCCTCCCTATCTCTGGTGGCACGTGGTATTTTTATGTCTTAACTACACTTTTGTATTTATTTTATGTAAAAATACTAGTATGGCCACTAAAATTTTTATTTTTCTGTGAAAGTCATAGTATAAGATATAAAAAAGCATAGCAGTGTCTTCACTTAAAATGGTTCAGTGTAATTTATTGCATAATTGTCTCTAAATTCAGTTGACTATCACATCCTTTCCTTCCTGTTCTTTGGTACTGCAAGAATTTCACTTCATCTCTATGTTATTCTTTTTTTCTGACTTTCAACTACTTCTTTATCTTGCTTAAATAATATACCCTCATTTTTATAACATACTGAACTCTAATACCATATTTTTATAATTCACAATTCTCTAAATTTGAAGCTGATACATCAGGAACAGTTATTTCATTAGACAAGGTTAAATTAATTATATTTAGGTGAATATTATTTAAACTATAGCATAAATAATTAAAATCCAGACTGTGGGTTAGACTTTCTGGGTTTAACACTAGCTTTGTGCCATGGGCAAGTTACTTAAGTGAGCTCTTAATGCCTCAGTTTTGTAATCTACAGAGTGGGGATAATAACAGTATCTATAAGTATATCATTGAGTTGTTGTGAGGACTAATAGGTTAATCCACATAACACTTAGAACAATATCTGGCACAAAGCAAACACACATTAAAATTAAGCTATTTTGGGTTTTTTAATCTAATTATTTATTATTATTTAGTAATTATTGTAACTATTATAAAATTGAAAGATGTCTCTTAAAGATTCACCAGGCACACTTATAGAGCCAGATACTGAGCATATAAAGATGAATAAGGTATATTTACTTTTGTGGAAAGAAACCATAGAGAATAATATATAATAGGTGAAAAAGAGGATAAGGAAAATGCACAAAATCATTTGAAACTACCCCAGTTCCATTTTATGAATTTATTTTCAGTCTATGGATACCAGATTTAAATGATTGCAGAAATAAATAAAATTTGAACTCTGGCTCAAATTGAATTGAATTTTACATTATTTAATTTTCTATCACTTATACTTTAAAATTCTAACTCATCCATTTTTTAAAATTTCATTTCTGCATTCATAGAACTAGTATTCCTTGGAACATACTTTGAGAGACACTGCTAAATATTTTTAGTTTGGTTTTTCCAAATCTAATTTGTCTCCTTTTCCACACAATTGGCCCCAGAGTTTGACTTGTATGGTCTATATGGGTAGCCTCCCATTCCTTTCCCTCTGCTCCTGGTTGGATTCAGTCAAACAGGAGGAATAACCAAAACTCCAGAAGAAAGGAGAATGGCTAGATGGAGACATACATTTCTCCAGAAGGCCACATTGTCATGAAGTGGCCCTCTTGTTTGTTATTCTTTCTGTATACAGGGAAACCCCACCACCACTTTGTCAAATCAGGTAGCTTTGGTGGAGGACTTCCAGGTCCATAGCTACTCCCTTTACAAGCCCCAGGTCACTGCACTATCATTTGTTGGTTTTCTATGTTTTGCTCAGAATGTCTAGTCTCTTTGGCACAAACACTCTTCAATTGTTCAGTGTGAGTATACCATCAGATTCTTGCCAAGGCTCTGACCTGCTTCGTGACCATCGTCCCCTTAGTCTTTTAAGTGGGTGAGTATCAAGATAAGGTCTGTCTCAAGATTTCTTCACTCATTAGTCTATTGGGTAGAGGTTTTAGATTTTCATGACTGAGCAACATGAAGTCAAAGCACCCATGTATGTAAAATGTTACGTACATCACAAACACATATTTGATTTCTGTGGAGAGAGTCCATATTGCTTGATAAATTCTCAGAAGCAAACAGAAGTATAATCATGATCCTATGGCTATAGTCTTTGCAAGTTGGCACTTTTCTCTTCATTGGAAATAAATAAGAATAAACCTGGACACAGGGTGATGGTGGGATCCCCAAATTCTGAATCATTTGGCATTTTCTCCTCAATTCACATCCCTAAATAAGCCTATAAAACTCACATTAAAAGAAAGGACAAGTGTGTCTCATGAAAGTAATCAATGGATCATCC
>PVIW01003344.1:17500-32819 GCA_004026585.1 Noctilio leporinus
GGGGAAGGGTACATTCTTACCAAAATGGGTGCTTTCATGGGTTCCTCAAAGATTTTTATTTGTTTGTAGTTCTGACTGCATGTGGCCAATAGTTTTCCAAAGATTGTTTTTATCTCTTTCCACAGCCCAGTCCCTAGGAATTGCCACTCTGTTCCTGTGGGCAATGTTATCACCTAGAACCGCAGATGACCACAGGCTGTCTCTTATGCATGACATACCTGCATTCATAGGAAACACTCCAACACCAAGCATTCCAGCAAATTCTGAGCATTCACATCCATCTCAGTGCAATAGCAACGATCTCTTGTTTTGTCATCAAAACAGCAGGTCACTCAATCCCCAGATTCTTGAAGAGGGAGGACAGTCAGAGCATAGTCACCATGCTCCTCTATCAACTGCCATGGGTTAGAGATTTGTCATGATGTGCCCTTGTTACAGGGGCAGATATCTCATTTTCTTGTCCACTTAGAGGGACTCACACCCCTTCAACAGCTCTTTACAAAAATAATCCTTACAAATTTTCTCCCAACCCTTTAAAATCCTGCTCTGAATGTCTGAATCACCGTATTTGGTAGTTCTCAGAAGTGACAGTAAATGGATAAGAACACATTTTAGTTTTTGCAAAGACTAAGGGGTGTTATAGTAACCTAGGGATCAGAGAGACTAAATGCTCTGAAATGTACAGGACAATCCTATTGCAGCCTAAAAAGATGCCACTAATATAGAAACTAACTAGTTCTAGTTATTTTCTTTGGAAAAAAATTCACATTTCTGTTTGGCATCTCACTTTGTTATTTCATATCTATTGCATTTTGCCACCTGACAACACATTTAAAACTTTACAACCAGCCCAGGCTGGTGGCTCAGTGGATAAGTGCCAGCCTGCAGGCCCAGGGTTCACTGGTTTGATTCCCAGTCAGAGCATAGGGCCAGGTTGCAAGTCAGGTCTCCAGCCCAGTCTGTGACTGGGGGCAGGTGAAGGGCAATCGTGCATAAATATCTCTCTCCCTCTCTGCCTCTCTCCCTTTCCATCTCTCTAAAAATAATAAATAAAATATTTTACAAATCTTTACAATGAAATACATAATTTTAAGAGAGGCGAAATATGGTCTGGGGCTTAGGGGTGGTGAGAAAGTTTGGGAAAATCAAGAGAGACTTTATGGAAACAGGTTTTAACTGAAAGATGTTTACAATATTAACAGGTAGTAGGAACAGGGCTTCTTGGGCTGAACTCAGGTTTTGTAACATAAACTTCAAAAACCTAGATAAAACATGCATTTACATAAATCTCCAAAGCAAATGTACTCTTGAGATTAATAGTTTATGATTATAGAAAAAGACCCATACAAAGAGCTGTTTTATTGCCTAGATTTATGCTACTGTGCTCATTAGGTAATCTCTGTATATTCATATTTGTCTCAAAACTATGATTCACTCTCAACTCTGTTTCTCATGGGATTAGAAAAACTTTAGGGCCATTTTGAATGGATAATATCTTTCTATCTCTATAACTATAAGCCCTTTATAATTTTGGATGTATTTCTGAAGGTGACTAAAACAAATATGGTTTTCAGTTCAAAATATCCATTCAGTAATATTTATATTAGGCCTTTTATACCTTAGCCATTTTAATTGCATGACTTATATTTGTGCTTTCTTTATTTTCCCTGGACTTAATTTTTCATATGTGAGTTCTCACCAGAATGAAGTAAAAAAAATTTAGCAGTGCTTACAAGAACATAACTTCCTTCTATCTTCAGCCTCATCTCTAACTCTTATCTCTCAGTCTCCAATATTTCTTTTCTAAATATGATAATCTGCGCATAGTTTCCCACATGAAATATGTTCTTATCTGCATTTTCTGCAACCATGATCCTCAAGTTGTTTATATCACCTTCTTTTAGATGTTTTCCATGCCTCCCCAGCCCCAACCCATATGTTGTATTAAGCACTAATTTTATTAGAGCAACTTTTAAGATTTTGTAGTTTGCTATTTATGGTCTGTGCCTCCTAACTAGGCCTGAAGTTTCTTGAGAGGAGAAAAAAAACTGTTCACTTTGTTTCTTGGCACTAGCATAGTACTTAGCACAATGTCAAAACTTAATAAACAATTGTAAAATGAGTGATTGAACTTGTTAATTAAATAAGCTACAGAGAACAGAAAATAAACTTATGTAATAACATACACCATACATTAATTTATTATTTTATTCCAGCATTTCTTTTTATGTCTTAGGTCTGCATTCCATCACTCTAATTCTCAGAAGACAAGGGATGGTTTGGAATTTTAATTTTTTATAAAGAATTCTCATGATTAAGTAGTCTATTAGAGGGTATGGTAAATATCATTTTTAAGTGTCTGATGAGGGTTCATTTTTAAGTTCTACTAAAGATATTTTAAAGCATCACATTGACTCAAATATTTTGATAACTTCCTTGACTTTATGAAAGACCTATAGTTTGGGTTTTTAAGTCTTAGAATGTTTTAATTAACTAATTTTAGCAGAGGTATTTTATTTATATATGTAGTATATATATGTACATAGCATATAAGTACATAAATATATATAGGGCTACATAAATATATTTATGGAGCGAAGAGAGAGAAGAGAAGAGAAGGGAAGGGAAGAAAAGGGAAAGGAAGGGGAAAGGAAGGGAAGGGGAAAGAGACTTTCTGTAATGAGTAGAGGGGAAAAGAGAATGAACTGAAAAAAATAATGAAGATTATATTGTCCAACAAATGAGAAGAGCTTGCAATATCAGCAATATAAAGGCCTTGAGGAAACTCTTCTGTGAGTTTTTGAAGGAAACTAATAGATAGGACTTACTTCCATAAGGGAAGCCCAGAGATAATCTTCCTGATCTCCTCATTTCAAGGAGGCTCTTTAATTGTGCATAGCTCTTGAGGAGTTTTATTTTCAAGATGACGTTTCTACAACTTAAAAATGTCTAAGATGATAAAGAGAGTTTTGTTCTATTTATGCTGAATACCCTTCCTTTCCATTTGTCCTCCCCATTATAGGTCAAACAACTAAATTTTAAGCTTAGAGATGTCTTTCTAATTAGGGAAACTAATGAAGATGTATATCCATGAGGATCTCAGGGGCAAAACTATAGATATGTGAATTACGTACTTGAGTGGAAGTAATATTAATCAATAAGATGTTCAAGAAAATCACTTTTATTTTTTTTTAAATATAGAATTTTAATAATTAAATTGGATATATGTAACAATGGTCATTGGATTTGAAAATGTTGCTAGCACTAGAATTTTTTGTAGCTACTGACTAGTTATTTGATACTATAGGGTTTTTGTTGCTTTGATAAAGTTGCTGAATACCGTGACATCTGTTTGAACCATTTTTAAGCATTTGGTGTTGCCATTACATTGTTTCAAATGGCTTTTTGTGTTCATTAAAGTCTGATAGCTCCTCCTCTTCTCCACTTTTTTAATGTTTAACTATAGCACCTAAGAAACACTGAAAGAGCAGAGGAATATGTCCTAGGTTTATAATAAAGATTTTCCTCCTTTTTGCACTGTCCTGACCTCATGCATGACACTAAGTTGTTCTCCTCATAAAAATAAATAAAGTCTAATCTCTTTATTTCTAAATTCTATTGTATCCAGTGTCATACAGTATAGTAACCAAATATTTCTAACCTTCATAAGGTATTTCTGTCATTTGAGGATGAGTTTTATATAATGTATATTTAATATATTTATTACTTTCTTTTTTATATTAAAGTTTTGGGGTTTTTAAAAAGATTTTATTTATTAGTTTTATAGAGAGGAGTAAGAAGAGAGGTAGAGAGGGAGACAGACATCAATGTGTGGTTGCCTTTCACCTGCCTCCAGCTACGCACCTGGCTGGAGACCTGGCTTGCAACCTGGTTATGTGCCCTGGCTGGGGAATCAAACCAGTTACCTTTGGGTTTGCAAGCTGGCATCTTATCCACTGTGCCACCAGCCAGGGCTATTTATTACTTTCTTAACTCAGCAAAGAGCTAAGCAGTAATAGATTCTGTACCCTAAAATGACTTATTAGTTGACTGTCATGTTGGTGAAAGTGTGAAATGCATTGATCTATACTCCACTTATTTTGCAAGAATGGTTTTGCAAATAGTAACATAACTAATTGTCATGACAACCCTATGTGATATATTGTATTATAAACTCCACTTTATAGCTGTGAAAAATAAAACATGGAAAGGTTAACTAGCTTACAGAGGAGAACACACTGCAAATGAGGGGAGGGGTTAACATAAAAATAAAAGACAACTTAATGAATGAAATACAATATCCGCAAATGATATATCTCATATAAAAGCACATACAACTCAAATACAAACAAGCAAAAAAAAAAATAATAATAATCCAATCAAAATTAGGTAGAAGATATAAAGAGACATTCTCCAAAGTCACACAGATGGCCAACAGACATATGAAAAGATGCTCAACATCACTAATCATCAGAGAAGTACAAGTCAAAACCACAATTAGATACCACTTTATAAAAGTCACAATTCCTATTATCAAAAAGCCAAAAAATAATAAATGTTGCTAAGAATGTGAGGAACAAAGAATCCTTGTGCACAGTTGGTGGAAATGTAAATTGCACAGTCACTGTTGAAAATAATATGGACATTCCTAAAAGAACTAAAAATAACTCTACCATACAACCCAGAAATTTCACTCCTCATATTTTTCCAAAGACCAGAAGAGCACTAATGTGAAAAAAATATTTTCACCCTTATGTTTATTGTAGTTTTATTTACAATAGCGAAGCAACTAGGTGTCAATCAATAGACGAATGAATTGAGAAGATGTGGTCCATATATGAAATGGAATATTACTCAGCAATAAAAATAAGTGAAATCTTGCCCTTTGTGATAGCATGGACAGACCTAGATAATATTATACTAAGTAAAATAATCCAAACAGAGAGAGATAAATGCCATATGGATTCACTTACATGTGGACTCTAAATGAAAACAAAACAAATGAACAAAAAAAGAAAAATAAGTCTCAGAAGCAGAGATCACACTGATGCATGACAAAGGGAGGGAGAGGCAGATGGGTAAAAACGATGAGGGGGAATATAGACAATAATACTGTGACAAGTTTGTATAGTGACAGATTATAAAACATAGTGATCACATTTATATAAGGTATGTAAGTATCAAATTAAATCATTATGTTATGTATACCAAATATACTTGAATTAAAAACAAATTTTATTCCATTAAAAAATTAAATTGTAGCCCTGGCTGGTAGCACAGTGGATAAGGTGCCGGCCTGCGAACCCAAAGGTCGCAGGTTCAATTCCCCAGCCAGGGTACATAACAAGGTTGCAAACCAGGTCTCCAGCCAGGTCTGTGGCTGGAGGCAGGTGAAAAGCAACCATACATTGATGTCTCTCTCCTTCTCTGCCTCTCTCCCTTCCCCTCTTTCTAAAAATAATGAAATAAAATATTAAAAAAAAATTAAATTGTCCTTTACAAAAGAGAAAGTAAAAATAAAACATAGGCTGACTTCAGGAGCCATGCTATTAACCATCATGATATACACTACATATATTCCCATATTATCCATGTATTATTATTATAATTTCTCTCTTTTACATATTTAATATTAATTCTGATAACTTGATATACATTATGAATTTCAACCATAATGGCAATAAGTTCCTAGAAAAGTTAACTATGTGTTTATAAGGTTATTTTACTCAATTAAAACTAGTCTTCTGAAACAAATCCCATGTTTTACACCTTACCTTCAAAGACAACCCTGGTTCCACTTGCATTTGGTACACTTTAATCCCTAGGCTGTGGAACCTTGATAAGATGATATTGAAAATGTTTTGGAATTAATAGGTACATATTAGACTGCATCTGGGGGCCAACCAGTATAACTATTTCTATTAAGCTTTAATTTACCCAGAAGTACAATAACTGAAAGCGTAAGAGACTGAAAATAGGCACTAGTGCCTTGGAGTTGAGCTTTCATCCACATAAAACAGAAAACAAAATATTGATTATCATGCAGCAGGGGAGCAGGTGAAACTGAGACCTCTATTTAAACTGTAACCTTAGCAAAATAGATAAAACATATTTTCTTAATTCTTTAGTACTGTGTATTTTATTTAATAATATTACAGTGACAGCAATATCATTTTCATCAATATTGGGCCAATATACCCTTTATAACTCTTTGCTTTTAAGTATTCTGTGATGTTTTACTTGCCCTATCAAATGTAGTATATGGTTTTTATAGATGAAATAATGTCTGCCAAGATATCCACAATCTAATCTCAGTAACCTATACATGTTACTTTATGTGGCAAAGGAACTTTGCATATTTGATTGAGGTAATGGACCTCAAGATTATTACCTCAAGCATAATAATAATGAATTATCTGGGTGGTCCCAATCTAATCATGATATTTGGAAAGAAGACAAACTCTTCTGTCTATAGACACAGCGATTCAGCAATAGGTGACAGGTCAGAGAGATGCAATATGAGAAAACTTGACCTACCACTGCTGACTTTCAAGATAGAAGAAGGGGCCATCAACCAAGAAATGTGGGAAAATCAAAAAGCTACAAAAGGCAAAAAAATGTCCTAGAGTCTACAGAAAAGAATGAAGATTTACATCTAAATAAACCTCTCTTGCTCTGCCCTATCTGAACATAGATACAATAGTTGGTACCTGAAGAGGTATTTCTTGCCCAGCAGTGCCTGGGCCTGGCAGCTGATTACAAACTCACTGACTTACCGCTGGGTCAGTCAGTCAGCCCCGCACAGTGGCAAGTGAGCCTGGTGGCTAATCCTAGGTTCATTGCTTTGCAACTGAGTCAGTCCTTCTTGCTCAGCAGAGCCTGGGTCTGGTGGCTGATTACAAACTCTCTAATTTACCGCTGAGTCAGATAGCCCTGCACAGTGGCCTGTGAGCCTGGTGGCTGATCATGGATTCATTGGTTCCCAACTGAATTGGTTTGTCCCACTGGTCCTGGGCCTGGCTTCTGATCACAAACTCATTGGATTACAATTGAATCTTTCAGTCTAGGCCAGTGGTCCCTTAGCCTGGCAGTTGATCATGGATTCATTGAACTGCAATAGAATCTTTCAGTCGAGCCCAGCGCCACCTGAGCCTGGTGGCTAATCACAGATTCATTGGATTATAATCAAACCTTGCTGTCTAGCTCAGTGGCTCATCACAGATTCATTGATTTACATCTGAATCTGTCCCATCAAGCAGCACCTGAGCTGGCGGCTGATCCACTGGGTTACAATTGAACCTCTCTGTCTAGCCCAGCAGGGCTTGAGTTAGGTAGCTGATTCATTGATTTACAACTAAATTGATCTGTCCCCCAAGCTGCATCTGAGCCAGGCATTGGATCAAAGATCGATAAGATGACAACTAAATCAGTCCTTCCAGCCTAGCAGCTGATCACAGTTTGATTGGATTACAACAAAACCTAACAATGGGGCGAAAAAGAAACAGTTCATCACCAAAAGGAAAGGAGAAATCCCCAGAAAGATCACTAAATGAAACAGAGGCAAGCAAACTATCAGATATGGAATTCAAAATAATGATGATAGAGAAGCTCAAAGAGCTCAGCCAGCTGAAAGAAAACTATAAACAACTCCAGGGAAGCTACCAAGAACTTACTGAGAGCTACACCAGCATTAAGAAGGACATAAGAAAAAGTTTTAAGCCCTGCCTGGTGGCTCAGTGGATAGGCAGCAGTCCGTGAACCCAAAGGTTGATGGTTTGATTCCCCAGCCAGGGCACATACCAGGTTGCAAGCCAGGTCTCCAGCCAGGTCTGTGGCTGGAGGCAGGTGCAAGGCAACCATACATTGAAGTTTCTCTCCCTCTCTGCCTCTCTCCCTTCCCCTCTCTCTGGAAATAATAAATAAAATCTTTTTTTTAAAAAAAAGGACATAGAGACTATCAGTAAGAGCCAGGAGGAAATGAGGAATATAATTCTGAATTGAAGACTAGAGTAGAAGGAATCAACAGCAGGCTAGAGGAAGCAGAGGATCATATAAAAGAGCTGGAGGACAAATCAGAAAAATATTCCAAGACACTGCCAAAGAATGAAGAAAGGCTGAACAAGAATGAAGAGGTTTTAAGCGAGCTGCAGGACAACATGAAATGCAATAACATCCGTATCATGGGGATACCAGAAGGAGAAGAGAAACAAGGAATGGAAAACCTGTTCAAAAAAGTAATGATAGAAAATTTCCCTAACATGATGAGTGAAAATGTTACTCAAGTTCAGGAAGCACAGAGGATCCCAATGAAAATGAAACCAAACAGACCCACTCCAAGTCACATCATAATTAAAATGACAAATTTCAAAGACAAAGAGAGAATCCTAAAGCATCAAGAGAGAAACAGCAAATAACATAAGGAGGCTCTGATAAAGCTATCAAATGATATTGTTCAACAGAAACAATACAAGCCAGAAGGGAATGTCAAAATATATTCCAACTAATGGGAAACAAAGGCCTGCAACCAATAATACTCTATTCAACAAGGCTCTCATTCAAAATGGAAGGAGAAAGAAGAAGTTTCCCAGACAAAAGAAGACTAAAAGAATACATCTCTACCAAACCAGCATTGCAAAAAATGCTAAAGGATCTGATTTAAAAATGATGAAGAAACAGAGAGAGACAGAGAAAAACATAGGTGCAAAAGGGGAAAATGGCAATAAATAAGCATCAATTAATAATAACCTTAAATGTAAATGGATTAAATGCACCAATTAAAAGATGTAAGGTAGCCAAATGGATAAGAAAACATGACCCACATATATTCTGTCTTCAAGAGACCTACCTCAGTAGAAAAGATTGACACAGATTGAAAGTGAAGGGGTGGAAAAATATATATCAAGCATTTGCTAGACATGAAAAAAAGTCTGGGGTAGCAATACTTATTTCAGCCAAAATAGATTTTATGATGAAGCCTATAAAAAGAGACAAAGAAAGACATTTCATAATACTTAAGGGAACAATCCATCAAGAAGAAATAATTCTGGTAAACATATATGCACCCAATGTAGGAGCTCCCAAACATATAAGGAAAATCTTGGAGAACTTCAAAAAGGATACAGACAGCAACACATTGTCTGTAGGGGAGTTTAATACCCCATTATTAACAATGGACAGATCTTCCAAAAAAAAAAAAAAACACCGAGGATATTGTGGCATTAAACAACACTCTAGAGAAAATGGACCTAAATGATATATACAGAACCTTTCACCCCAAAGAAGCAAAATACACATTCTTTTTGAATGCACATGTAACATTCTCAAAGATAGGCTACATGTTAGGTCACAAGACAAGCCTCCACAACTATAGGAAAATTGAAATCATACCAAGCATCTTCTCAGATCACAATGGATTGAAACTAGAAACCAATCTCAAGGGAAAAAACCCAAAACACTCTAACTCATGGAGATGGCGTAACATGCTTTTAAGTAAGGAATGGGTACACAATGAAGTCAAAGATGAAATCAAAAAGTTTCTGGAAACAAATGACAATGAATATACAACAGCTGAAAACCTATGGGACACAGAAAAGGCAGTCTTCAGAAGGAAATTCATAGCAATACAGGCCTACCTATAAAGGATAGAAGAAGCTTATACAAACAACCCAACCATAAGGCTACAAGAACCAGAAAAGCAACAGCAAACAAAGCCCAATGCAAGTAGATGGAAGGAAATAATCAAGATCAGAGCAGAATTAAATAACTTAGATGCTAAAACTACAATTCGAAGAATCAATAAATCCAGGATCTGGTTCTTTGAAAAAATAAACAAAATTGACAAGCATTTAACCAGACTCATCAAGAAAAAGAGAGAGAGGACCCAGATAAACAAAATCAGAAACAACAGAGGATAAATCACAACTGGTAATTCAGAAATACAAAGGACTGTAAGAAATTACTGCAAACAACTATAATGACAAGAAATATGACTACCTGGGTATAATGGACAAATTTCTGGAAATGTATAATTTATCAAAACTGAATCCAGAAGAGGCAGAAAGCCTGAATAGGCCAATAACAACTAGTGAAATTGAAGAAGTAATCAAACATATTCCAAAGCACAAGAGCCCTGGACCAGATGGCTACAGGTGAATTCTACCAAACACTTAGAGAAGAACTGACTCCTATCCTTTTCAACCTACATCAAAAAAATCCAACAAGAGGGAAAACTTCCAAACTCTTTCTATGAAGCCAATATTACTCTAATCCCAAAACCAGGTCAAAACACAACTAAGAAAGGAAACTATAGGCTAATGTTTTTGATGAACATAGATACTAAGATTCCCAACAAACCACTGGCCAACTGGATCCAGCAATACATTAAAAACCATGTAAAAACTTGATACACCAAGATCAAGTGGGTTTCATCCCAGGGATGCAAGAATGGTACAACATTGGCAAATCAATAAATATAATACACCACATCAACAAAATGAAAAACAAAAGCCATATGATCATATCAATAGATGCTGAAAAAGTATTTGATAAAGTACAGCAACCATTTATGATAAAAACATTCAGCAAATAGGAATAGAGGGAGCATACCTCAACATCATAAAGGCCATATATGAGAAACCTGAAGCCAACGTCATACTTAATGGACAAAAACTGAAAGCTTTCCCCCTAAGATCAGGAATGAGACAAGGCTGTCCACTTTCTCCACTTCTGTTCAACATCGTCTTGGAAGTTCTAGCCATAGCTATCAGGAAGAAAAAGGAATCAAAGTTATCCAAATTGGAAAGGAGGAAGTCAAACTGTCATTATTTGCAGATGATATGATAGTGTACATACAAAACCTGATAGGCTCCACCAAAAACCTACTAGACCTAATAAGCAAATCTAGCAAAATAGCTGGATATAAAGTCAATATCCAGAAATCAAAAGCATTTTTGTATACCAATAATGAAACATCAGAGATAGAATCTAGAAAACAAATCCCATTTACCATAGCAACAAGAAAAATAAAGTACCTAGGAATAAACTTAACCAAGGAGGTAAGAGATCTGTACTCAGAAAACTACAGAACATTGAAGAAAGAAATTAAGGAAGATACAAATAAGTGGAAGAGTATACCATGTTCATGGATGGGAAGAATTAACATTATTAAAATGTTCATACTACCCAAAGCAATCTATAGAGTCAGTGCAATTCCAATTAAAATACCAATGACAGACTTCACAGAAATAAAAAAAAATACTTCAAAAATTTGGATTTTTATGGAGCCAAAAATGCCCACAAATAGCCACAGCAATCTTGAGAAAGAAGAACAAGGTTGGAGGAATCACAATACCGAACATCAAACTATACTAAAAGGCTACTATCATCAAAACTGTCTGGTACTGGCATAAGAATAGACATATAGATCAATGGAACAGAATAGAGAGCCCAAAAATAAACCCTGGACTCTATGGGCAATTAATATTTGACAAAGGGGTAAGGAACATAAA
The DNA here is from genome assembly GCA_004026585.1 of Noctilio leporinus. Lineage (NCBI taxonomy): Eukaryota > Metazoa > Chordata > Mammalia > Chiroptera > Noctilionidae > Noctilio > Noctilio leporinus. The sequence goes on from PVIW01003344.1 coordinate 29,008, forward strand.
ATGGAGTAAAAGCAGTCTCTTCAACAAGTGGTGTTGGGAGAACTGCACAGGGACATGCAGAAAGATAAAACTAGACCACCAATTTACACCATACACCAGAATAAACTCAAGATGGATAAAAAACATAAACATAAGCTGTGCCACCATAAAGATCCTAGGGGAAAATATAAGCAGTAAAACTTCAGGTATCCTATGGAGAAATATCTTTACTGATACTTCTCCAAGGGCAAATGAAATAAAAGAACAAATAAACAAATGGGACTATATCAAATTAAAACATTTCTGTTCAGCTAAAGAAAACATTAGCAAAATTCAAAGGGAGCCAACTGTATGGGAAAACATATTTGCCAATGATGCTCAGACAATGAAGCTCAGACAAGGGCTTGATCTCCAAAATATATAAAGAACTAATGAGACTCAACACCAGGGAGACAGACAGCCCAATTACAAAGTGGGCAAAAGACCTGAACAGACAACTTTCTGAGGAAGGCATACAAATAGCCCAAAGGATATGAAAGAATGCTCACCATCACTAGCCATCAGAGAGATGCAAATTAAAACCACAATAAGATACCACCTCACACCTGTCAGAATGCCAATCATCAACAAATAAAAAAACAACATGTGTTGGCAAGGATGTGGGGAAAAGGGAACCCTGGTGCACTGTTGGTGGGAATGCAGGCTGGTGCAGCAACTTTGGAAAACAGTATGGAGTTTCCTTAAAAACCTAAAAATGGGACTGCCTTTTGATCCAGCAATTCCACTACTAGGCCTATACCCAAAGAATCCTGAAACACCAATTCATAAGAACCTATGTACCCCTATGTTCATAGCAGTGCTATTTACAATAGTCAAATGCTGTAAACAGCCTAAGTGCCCATCAGTGGATGATTGGATCAAAAAACTTTGGTACATTTACACAATGGAAAGAAAGAAGGAACTCCTAACCTTTGCAACAACATGGATGGAACTAGAAAGTATTATGCCTAATGAAATAAGCCAGTCAGTAAAAGACAAATGCCATATGATCTCACACATTACAGGAAAATAATGAACAAAACAAACAACAAGCAAAACAGAACCAGATATATGAATACAGTGAATAGACCTACAGTGGGCAGGGGGAAGTGGAGCAGGGGGATGAGAGAGGAAGAGGCAAAGAAGGGGAGCAGTTTAGTCAAGAACCTAGTACGGAAGAATCATGGACATGGACAACAAATGGGATTTACTTTGTGGGGGAGTGGGTAGGTGGGAAAGGGGACAGAGGGGAATGAAAAGGGGATAGATGTAATACAACAACAATAAAATTAAATAATAAAAAAAGATAATAATGAACAAAACAAACAAACAAGCAAAACAGAACCAGGTACTTGAAAACAATGAATAGATCTTCAGTGGGCAGAGGGGAGGAGGAAGGGGAGAGGAGGAGACAAAGAAGGGGAGCAGTTTAGTCAAGGAACTAGCATGGAAGAACCAAGGACATGGAAAACATTGGGATTGACTTTGTGGGGGAGTGGGTTGGTGGGGAAGGGGACAGAGGGGAGGAAAAAGGGGATGGTTGTAATACAACAACAATAAAATTAAATTTTAAAAACTCAGCTAATAAAGCGAAATGTATAAAGCTAAAATTATAATTAACATATACAATTTTAGCTTTATTCAATTATATTTAGCATCAAATATAATTTATTTTTGTTTTCTTATAGATATATTTTCCAGGCATATGTTGATATTCATAAACCAACTTATTTTTTGTTGTTTTTGTTATTCCTGAGCTTTAAGACTTTCATTTATTGTTTGTATTTAATATTAATTTATTTTTAAAAGTTATTTATTTTTATCTTTATCTTAATCCAAAATAATGCAAACACAATAAAATATTTTGTACTAACAAGTCAAAGTCATTATTCTATTTACTGTTTTATAGTGTTTTAAATTCCATCTTATTTTAAAATATACTCCAACTTGTTTATTACTGTCATTATGATTTTATTAGAGTCAATAATTATTGGAATTTTTACAAATTTATCAGTTTCTTTGCTTATAACTACTTCTCCCATCTATTTCCTTTTGGATTTGACTTCCTTTTTTGAAATCTATCCTTCAATAGTTTTAATGTGTGTTCATTACCAAAAAATAAAAAATAAAAATCAACTAATAGGTCATTTGTTCAATTCCCAGTCAGGGCACATACCCAGGTTGCAAGCCAGGTCTCCAGCCAGTTCCCCAGCTGGAGGAAGGCCAAAGGCAACCTTACATTGATGTTTCTCTCCCTTTCTTCCTCTTTTTCTGCCCTTCTCTTCAAAAATAATGAACAAAATCTTTAGAAAAAATTTTAAATCAATTAAATGTAAAAAGGCAGCTATGAAAGAAACATGGAGCATAAAAGGTACAGGACATATGGGAAAACATAGAAAAATGGCAAGAGTGTTCACCCTTATCCATAATAACATTAAATATAAATGGATTAAAATTTCAAGTGAAAAAACAATGACTAGCAGAATAAATTTAAAAATAAAATCCAATTTACATGGTATTATACATTTGTCCAAACTCATACAATGTATAATGCTAAGAGTGAACCCTAAGTTAAACAATGAACTTTGGGTACTTATGATGTGTCAGTGTAGCTTTATCCATTGTAAAAAGTGTTCCCTCTGGTTAGAGATGTTGATCATTAGGCAGTGCATGAATTGGGAGAAGGGCTATATGATAAATCTTTGTACCTTTCTTTAATTTAGCTGTGAAACTAAACTGCTCTAAAGTTAACTTAAAGATACTACTTAAAGTGAGCACACAGGTTCAAAGTGAAAGGATTAAACAGGTATTCAATGAAAAAGGTAGCCAAATGAAAATTGTATGACTATCCTATTATCGGGCAAAGTATTCTTTAATGCAAAAACTGTAATAAGAGATAAGAAAGGACATTCTATGATAAAGTGTCAATTATCAAGAAGGTATAAAATGTTTCAGTATGTATGCAACAAATGACAGAGCCTCAAAATATATATTAACACAATTGATGGAAAAAATATTTAGTTCTACACTAATAGTTGGAGATTTAAATGCATGATTTTCAATAATGAATGGAACACCTAGAAAGAAAAACAATATAGAAATAGAGGTCTTTCACACACTATAAACCAATAAATCTAGCAGATATACATAGAACACCCCAACCAACAACAGTGGAATGCTATCATTTTCATGTGCAGACAGAACACTCTCTAGTAATAGACAGATGTTGGACTACAACTGTAAATAAATTTTGAAAAGTTAAACTCATAGAAAATATTTTCCTACTATAATTGAATATAGCTAGAAATAATAACAGAAGAAAAACTAGAAAATTAACAAATAAGTAGAATTAAACAACATGCTGATTAGCAATAAATGGGTCAAAGAAGAAGCCATAAGGGAAATTATAACACACCTGGATAATTTTGAAAATGACAACATAACATTAAATCTTAGAAGATGTAGCAAAAGCAATACTCGGAAATACATATTTGTAAACATATACATTTTAAAAAGAGCTTAAATCAAGAATCTAACATAACTTAAATAACTAAAATTCTAAATCCAAAGCTAGCAGAAAGAAGGAAGTAAAAAAATGAGAACAGAGGTAAATAAAAAATAGGAAAAAAAAAAAATCAATGAAACCAAAAGATGTTCCTTTGGTAAATTGAAAAAAAAAAAAATTAACAGACCTTTGGCTTGATTGACAAAGACAAAAAAAAAAGATGAAAAATAACTAAAATAAGAAATAAAAGTGAGGACATTAGTAACAACTTTACAGGAACAAAACGGTG